>CM046842.1:38139553-38152053 GCA_025618425.1 Heliocidaris tuberculata | reverse complement strand
AAAGTTGAATCAATAATACTAAGATGGAATGTTTCTCCTCCTTTGGTCTCGAGAAAGAAAGAGGTCATTAAGAAGAAGAGCATGAAAATGTATAACTGATAATAGAAAAAAGAGAGTAGGGGTAAGGAAAAGAACAAAAAAGGCGGATGACGAGAAGGGAGTGAGCACTGCCGGGGGGGGGGGGGGGCTGCAATTGCAATTAGGGCAATTATGAAGCAATTATTTTAAATTAAAGTCAACCAAATTGCTCTTAAAACCTCATAAATTAAGGATAATTTTCCAAAAACACGATAAAAACTACTTTCGAAAAATAAACTCAAGGGCAATTTCAAAGACCTATTATACTGCCCATAGAAATCTTGTTCGGATTACGTAATACGCCATTGTAATGTTCGCACATTTCTAAAGATGATAGACAGGGCTATTGAAATTGTTTTGAGTTTATTTTTCGAAAGTAGTTTTTATCGTGTTCAAACATTTCCTCTCTCCGAAACAGTATTGTTTAATAGACCTTAGTTTTGAAGCCAACCTTAATGAATTACAAAGAATTAAACTTGTCCAAACAATTTTCATCAAAACGCTCGTAGATAGCCATGACTTCGTTGTGCTGTTCTTAATGACACTGCAAAGAATGATTGCGGAATACATATTGTTGAAAATTTGTGCATTAAAATTGAGGTTTAACACAATAACATAGTTAAAACTCGTGCACAGTTTGGGTAGAAATAAAGAAACGTGTTAAATGTAGTCTCTTGTTGTTCTCCTTGTATACAAATTAAAGATATATTACGATGTCATAAGGTATTCCATCCATGATTTCCGGTGAATTTTAGTGTAAATATCTGGGAGGAACGTTAGATAAGCAAGCCTTCACATTGCCCTTCACTAGGACCCTTCCACCCCGACGACTGCCCGCACAACAGTCCCAGTGCATTGCCTGGAGATAGCTTGTGTGTAGTATACACACAGTCCCCGATTGGTTTTACACGTGTATAGTACAAGTTACAGGAGTTAAGCTGGTTTACTGAGCCAAACGAAATACTCCTTATGGAACATGTAAAATCATCATTGTTGTATCTTATTTTGATACAAGGGAGAGACAAACTAAATGTAAACAACTATCGACCGATCTCATTGTTACCTTCTTTCTCTAAGATCTTGGAGAATATCATATTATATTAGAACAGTTGCCTTCCTAAAAGATCATAATGTTTTCTCTAATTTTCAATTTGGTTTTAGGGGAAAGCATAGTACCATTCATGCTTTATTATCTCTTGTGAAAAAAGTAACTCATGCTATTGATGATTCCTCTCATATGGTTGGTATTTTCTTGGACTTCTCCAAACAAACAAACAAACAAACAACTTTGACACAATAAACCACGATATATTACTTAATAAACTTTCCCATTACGGTGTAAGTGGAAAGGCTTTGCAATGGTTCAGGAACTATCTTTCTAACAGAAAGCAATATGTCTCTTTAAACGATTGTTCATCAGATTTGTGTAATATTAGCTGTGGTGTTTCACAGGGAAGCCTCCTAGGTCCACTTTTATTTATTTTATACATAAATGATTTCTGCAGATCATCCCATATTTTTTCGTTTATACTTTTTGCTGACGACACGAATCTGTTCTTTTCCCACAACAATCCATACACTCTTGCGGAAACGGTTAATTCTGAACTATCTAAGATTCTACAATGGATTAGAGCAAAGAAACCTTCACTTAATCTCTAAAAAGCTAAATATATGTTGTTCAGTTACTACAGACTCACTGCCAATCATTATTGAATTCGATGACTTCCCGTTGGAGTGTTTCTCACACTAAATTTTTGGGCGTAACAGTCGACAATAAACTCTCCTGGAAGTATCATACTGACAACATCTGTAAAACTATTTCTCGTAATATTGGTGTCATGAATAGATTAAAAACACATCTCCCTTCATCTTCCTTACTTATGTTTTAATCCTCTCTGGTCTTACCATATCTACATTATGGACTCCTGGTGTGGGGCAATACGCACCAAACTTTGTTAAACAGAATATTATTATTACAAAAGAAAGCTCTTCGTATCATTTGCCTTTCTCATTTTCGCTCCCATACGGATCCTCTTTTCTTTGAAAACAAAATATTGAAAATTAAAGATCTTTATCCCCTTCAGTTAGGTCAGTTTATGTACTTTTATAATAACTACATGCTTCCTTCCGTTTTTTATGATATGTTCACCCAAAATAAATCCTCTCTTAAGTACCCGACCCGGCGTTGTAATGACTTTCATCTACTTCTGTTGAGAACCCTCTAGCTCAAAACACGTTTATTTACAGCCCCCAAAACTGTCTTCATAATGACATTCAACTTGCCCCCTCACTTCATTCATTTAAAAGGAAATTGAATTTTTAAAAAATACTTTCTCACAATACAAATTAATATCAGTGCATTGTCAAATCATGTCTCGCCTTTTTAATGCATTTATCCTTCCCGTCACGTCTTTTTTACGCTCTATATGTAACTTACTATAATTATGATCACTACCCCTGTAGTATGCACATCGTATGCTCGCTCTCTCTCTCTCTCTCTCTCCTTTCTTATCCTCTCCACCTCTCATCTCTTTTTCTTTACTCTTCACATATGCAGCAACATTTACTATCCTTGTATTTCTCTCTTCCCTTGCTTTATTTTATGTTGTCTTATATTCTTTTTGTTCTGTTCAGCATACGTGTCGTAACAAGTTTTCAAATTACGGATTTATAATTGTATTATTATTCTGCCACTTTTTGGTAATCCATGTATATTTATATTTGTTTCTGGTCAATATATTTACATGTTAAAAAATTACGTTTGCCATTATTTCGAGGGATCCACATTCTACAAGCTCTGCATTTCAGTGGATCCCTCCATTTCCACAGGTTTAACTTAAATAAAAAACAACAAAAATACTATTATACTGGATGTTTATGTATACTTTCTATTTTATAACTTTAAAGCATGTAACATGTATTTTGTTATTGAATATTGAATTGTATATTTGATTTCTTGTTTGGAAATGAAAATAATACTGAAACTGAAACTGAATTCTTTATTATCACATCCATAAAAACTGAAATAGTTGAAATTTCTTATAATAAAATACATCCAATTTCAGTGAAATTTGCACTGTTATGCTTGTTTAATTTTACTCTATTTATTCAAATCAACTTGATATTAGAGTGGACTTGGTCTTTAATGCGCGTTTTGAATTGAATATCGGCCCAGGGCCCGTCACATAAAGAGTTGCGATTGATTAAAAACAATCGTAGCTTTATAGCAAACAACTCTTTATACCGGATGTCCCCAAAAAAGTGGAACGGAGGATTTTCAGTACTTCAGTACTTTGCCTTCAAAAAGTATATTATTTTTTACATCATTTGGTAAAGTATCTTCTACGGAAGAAAATGATACCAAGATCATTGAATTTGGTTAAATAATTTTGATTCTATGCCCGTTTCTTAAAATAATAATGATAATAATAGTAATTAACATTTATATAGCGCTTAATTTACATATTGTTTCTAAGCACTTAACAAACTTAAAGATAAACTAAACAAACAACTTATGAAGCAAAAAATTAGCAATAAAAATCATTAGAAGGACAACATAAATAGAAATACATCGTATGATATAAGACAAACTCATAATCGTACAAAAAACATAAGGTGGTCTGTCCTTGAAGTACAGCCCACCTAATTATGAAATTAACCTAATTATACATATTAAAACGCAGTCATTTTCAAATTTCGCTTGATTCGAATCTAATTTTTAAAAAGAGTGGAAAAACCTAAAACTATAGGTCTCCTTCAACAAAGAACAGTACAAAATTGGCATATTGATAAATTGCTTCCTGGTTTACTTCTGCTTGCGCACATCGGTAAAGTTGTGCGCTCGCAAAATCTGAAAATACTCAAAATGGTCTAGGATCAATTTTGGGCATGTTTGAACATTTAACCTTGAGTGCCTTATACAGCACAAAAATGAATAATCTTTGACTGTTTTATCATTTTAATTAATCCTGTATCATTAATAGAACATTTTCTTTAAAATGTTTAATGCGCCCCACTTACACGTAAGCCTTAGTAAGCGCAAAAAGTTAAAATGCCTAAATTGACTAAAATAGGCTGTTTTCAAAATGACCAATTATAACTTAAAGATAAAGTTGAGTTCTGGTCATGAGATTGAATTGTGCAGGAACTCGGGAAAGGTTAATTAAATAGCACATAAGAATTTGTGTATGCTGTAAGGTCTTGGAATCACCAAAATGATAAGAAATTAACTCATTCCTGCTGAGATTCACATGCACTGAACACAAAAATGTGTATATGGGACTACACACAAATTCACTTTTCAGCTGTTTCCTGTCATATTTCGAATGTGAGGGCATTTGAAGAGCAATTCTTTTCACGGGACATTTCTACTATGATTATCTTCCAAACTAACATAAAAAGAATGAGAAAGCTCACAAATTCTTTTTTACCTTTTCCAAAAACTTAACCTTCCCTTTAAACAGCACTGTACAAACCACAAAAAACCTATCGTGCGTGTTTTTGCACGTGCGTGTCCGCAGCTGCGATCGGCTGTGGGCAAGCTCCCTCTTAAAGGTTGCGTGTTGTCTTCGACGGATTTCGTAGAAAATCCTTGCGTCGCACGCACGGGTCTTCATGTTTTTTTTTCCAAGTACGTAGGATCACACAGGACACGCGAGGAGGCTGTTAGATATATCCAACAATCTCTGCGTGTGGCTACGTGTACTTCCTGCACGTGTTTCTTATACGACATTCGTTGCGGAGGTCTCACAAGCCTATGGCTCCATACACAGCCGACATGTCACGTGTCGATGGCACGTCGGGTGCACGTACCTGTATCGGGCTCTACGTTTGCCTCAAGAGTTCTTGCAGTAAGAGGGAGTATGTTAATTAGGAGGGTGCAAGACGCCCAAGAGGAGGTGCAGAGAGGTGCACGACTGGTTTTGACCATGACGAAAGAAGGACGTACGAATCACAGGAGTTGGCCCACAGCCGATCGCAGCTGCGGACACGCACTTGAAAAAACACGCACGATCAGTTGTGACCATAGCATTACCAAAAACTCTTGAGGCGAACATACAGGCCCGTAGAGGTATCGTGCAACCGTCGTGCAACCGACGGCTTCCTTCCTTCGCAAGAAGCACGTGCAGGAAGTACGATGGCTGCCCGTGTCACGTATGTTCATCTGAACATGTAGCCACACAGAGAGATTGTTGGACATGTCCAACAGTCTCCTTGCGTGTCCTGCGTGCTCTTACGTGCTGGGCAAAAACAAAACAAAACAAAACAAAAAACAAACAAACAAACAAAACAAACAAACAAACAAAAAACAAACAAAAACGTGCAGACTCGTGCGTGCGAGGCAAGTAGGGTTTTAAAAATATTTTCTCAGTTTTTTTCTTTGGGGGGCCTGTAAGAGGCGAAGGATGGGGACTACTCCTGGTCTGTCAGGGTTATTCTGAGTACGTCTTTGGATTATCTTACAACACAAATTATAAGAACAATGCAGAATATCAACAGACGCTTTAATTGAATAATTATTTGTAGACTGCATATTTCATTGATTCTATTCATTAACAGCGTCCCTTTAGAATCATCCATTAATTATATATGACCTACCATGAATTTGGAGGTCACACACAAACAATTCAAAATCCAACATTTCAATGTTGAAAAAAAAGAGAAAAAAGAACAGAACCAGAAACTGGAATATGTTTTTCGAAGTCCCTCTCCCACGCAGAAATGAGTTCATCGTACTTTTTAACCAACACTGTTTCGTGTTACTTCAAAAAGCAGTTACCATAACTGTATCAACACAGATAGTAGGGCTACATTGAGAGGATTGCGACTTCTCAAATATAGCTTCATTTATTACATTTTGTCAGTGCTCAACAATATGCTGGGCTTATCTCAGAAGACCGACAACCCACGGGAGAGAAATGATGAAACATAGGACAGTCTACCAATATATACTGATACAAAAACATGTCCTTTTTACCAGAGGCGGCCCTTTTTTGTAGGGGAGGGGGTGGTACAGTGCCCCCACCCAATTTTTAAGCACCCATAAAGCGCGCCCTTTTAGTTTTGAAAAGGTGCCCCTTTTCACTCTGATAAGAGCCCCATTTTCTTTTCTATAAGTGCTCTTTTCCCCTTTGAAAGTGCCCTTTTTCAGGTCTGATAAGTGTCCCTTTTTTCTTTCCATTTATTTTCCTTTCTTCATCCTAATAAGTGCCCCTTTTAAAATCTGATGACTGCCTCTATTTATGATAAGTTCCCCTTTCCTCTCTTGTTAAGTGCCCTATTTCAAATCTGATGAGTGTCCCTTCTTTACTTCTGAATAATTGACAATTTTCTTTTCTTATAAATGCCCCTTTCCCATTTTGATAAGTGCCCCTTGTCAATCTTATGGATGCCTTTTTTGTACTTTTGACAAGTGTCTTTTTTCCCACATTGCACTTTTCCCCTTTTAACTATTCTCCCTTTTTTAAAGTCTGAAAAGTGCCCCATTTTTACTTAGATTATTCCCCTTTCACTTTCTAATAGGTGCTATTTTCCCTTTCTGATAAATGCCACTCACTTCTCATTTCATGATTGTTCTACAGCCTACCTGTTAGTTGTACTTGTTCAACTCTAGTTTTATTCTTTTTGTGTGTTAAACCAAACTTTACTTGTATTTACCATTATTGAGGTGCCTATATACAATGATTGTAAATTCACGAAAATACAAGATTCATAATATATCACGATAAATCACAGGAATTTGGCATAAAAATCAATAAATGTACTCATATTATCGCAATAAACTTGTTATTGTATTGTACCTGACCTGACTGACCAGGCTCACAAAGTTGTTGCAACTTACGAATTTCGGGTGATGGTATAGGTATTTCTTGATATGTCCGCCTCCCCCATATATACATACATATATATATCTATATATATATATATATATATATATATATATATATATTCACACACACACACACACACCCACATATATATACACACACACACACACACACACACACACACATATATATATATATATATATATATATGCAGTATATCTATAAATAGATAATATATATTTGTTATAAAAATCAAGAAAATTACTTAGAATATTGTTATTAACAATGTCTTTCAATTTACCTGAACTTATTTAGCAATGGGTAACAAATTGTACATGCTGGACTTTTCTTGATATAGGCCTACATGTTCCGTTGAAACTTTATTTTTTGCATAATGATCAAAAACTAGTTTTAATAGTCAAGAAATATACTCAGGATACCACGGCTGACATGTAGACATTTCACTAACCTGACCTTATGCACCAATATGTTACAAATTTCGGGATGCTTGTTTCTTGATATATCACTGGAAATGTGCATTATGCTTGAATTTACATAAATTAAAACAAACAGGCACTAAGATGAATAAATATCACAAGATTATTGAGATTATTGATGATATTTCATTCTAAGCATAAATTATCATAAATCAACACAAAGATCAAGAAAAATTAATATGATGAAACAATTGGCACTGCAATTGCATCAAAACGCTGTTTTATGCATAAAATAGCATAGATTAACACAAAGATCAAGACAAACGACTATGATGAAAAAGTTAACACTGCAAATTGAATTTGATTTCATCAGACTCACTTCGATATTACAAATTTAATGAACTACTTTATATATTTCAAGACAAACAAATGAATTTGTGTTTTTTACTTAAAATTTGCATAAATTAGCATTCTTGAATAGGGTGCCATTCACCGAATTCGTGGCACGCTATCCAAATTTAACGCTTTTGATACAAAGGACTCACAGAATTTTTTTTTTTCGCTTTTGTAAATTCCGTCCCCCAAATTTTGTTAACTGACCTGACTAATAAGATGGGGCTCTGATCAAAACTAACTTCGCCAACCCAAGCAAGGCCATGTGGAATATCAAACATAACGGACTCTTGAAAATAGCTATTAACATTAAAAAGCAGCGCATGTAACTCAAGCAAAACTGTTTTAATTAAAAAAAAAAGAAGCTTGAAATGGATTCACACTTTGTCAATTTGTGTCATTTCTTTCTTTCTTTGTGTTTATCATTCTTTTAATCACCATATACCAGTTTTCGCAAAGTGGTTTTGATCTCGGTAACAATCACTAAACAGTATATTTCAGCTGTGCACGCGTTGGTTATCCCCTATTTGACTTATTCTATATTATCCGAACTACATAATTTTTTCATCCTTACATTTCTTTTGTAGTCTTTTGCGTTTATGCATGCCATCATAAATTTTGGCACTGCCTCAAGAAAGTACAATATATTTTCACGGTTCTACGACGAACGCTCATGTGATATTTGCTCTGCGGTCAATCTCATAATTATAAAAATATCGAATATTTACGAACGCTAAAAAAGAAAAAAGAAGAAAAAAAGAAATACCACAGAGCTACAAAATTACAGATTTGAAGAGAGAGGAGAGAGAGAGAGAGAAAAAACGACGACAAATAGACTTAAAAATAAGTAGATCGCATAAGATTACTGGGGGTGGGGGATATGTTTTTAGGGATCTCTTTTAATAAAGCTGGGAGGAGAATTTATTTCTCTGATACACTATCTGAATTCTTGAATTCAACCCTGGACTATGCACTGTGGATAAGCCTAACCCTAGCCCTAACCCTTAAATAAACAATAACGCAAAACCTATATCTTTAAACCTGAAGCATATGTCGCTAGAGGTAATGTCAGATAACAGTTTTTCCTTATTGCAGTCGTTCGTCGTGTTTCTTTGGTTGCTGACATCATATAATGATACTGTTACTACTTCCACTACTACTACTTCTACTACTACTACTACTGCTACTACTACTACTAGAAATAATAAATGATAATGATGATGATGATGATGATGATGATGATGATGATATTTATAATAGTAATAATAGGAATAATAATAATGATGATGATAATAATAACCAGCATTTAGTAAGCTCCCCACAGTACAACTATATAACAGCGTTTTCAAAATCAAAATTACACGACATAAAATCAAAATTAACATAGGCAAGAAGTTTGAGGGAAATGGAAGGGGTTTAACTAAAGAGATAAGTTTCACAAGGATTTCTTACATTAGTCTGTGGAACAGTGACTATTGTGGTTATCATGCATTTACAGTTTTAGATAATATGCCACAGATTCGTTTAATGGTCTGGGGCCCGTTGCACAAAACTTGCGTTTAATTGCAACTCCTAAAAATCAAACGCAAGTCCTTAATGCGCACTTCTGATTGGCTAAAAATAAAGATGCGTTTGATTTTCCTGAGTTGCGTTTAAACGCAAGTTTTTGTGCAACGGGGCCCTGGTCCCATATATCATAACAATAACTAATACTTTACGATAACTAAAGCCCAGTTCACTCGAGGCGTCATTTGGACTGCGTCAGTACCTGCGGCAATCTACCCTGTGAAGGCAATTATCCCATAGGCCAGTTAATTATGAAAAAATATATTGTTTGCAGTGTTCATTTGCAATCACTTTTCAAAAGATATCACTCTTTCATGACGCGCAAAAGATCGTACAAGTCACTGACGCAGTCCTTCACCTCCTATCAGCCGGGCCTTAAAACTTCTATACCTGTTCTATACCCATGGATTTAAGTGATAACTTTTTCTTTCTTTCTTCTTTTGCTTGTCAAAATGTTTTCGAAATAGTGCATCCATCCTCTTAAAGGGGGTATCCAATGCTGAAACAATGTTAGTTCATTTGAAAGATCATGATTTTATTAGCAGAAAATCATCTGCCTTAAGTTTTTTAAAAATTCGTGTTGCCAGAAAAATCCCCGAAATATGGTAAGACTTCAGGATATTTTGGCCCCTTAGCTGTGTCCCAATTTCAGCTAGGTAACCACAATGACGTCAAAGTGGTTACCCAGGTTCGCGTATTGCAGATGTGTTGCGCGCTAGACTGTACAAAATGCATTACACCTTGCGCGCATTTTGCTATAATTGCGCGACAAGGTAACCACTGGTTACCTAGCTGAAATTGGGACACAGCTGAGGGGCCAAAATATCCTGAAATCTTACCTTATTTCGGGGATTTTCTGGCAACACGAATTTAAAAATTTTTTTAAGGCAGATGATTTTCTTCTAATAAAATCATGATCTTCTAAATGAACTAACATTGTTTCAGCATTGGGTACCCCCTTTAAAAAAAAAAAAAAATCTTCTTATTTTTCATTTATTTATTCAATTTTGATGATTGTGCAGGATGGTTCTTTCAACTCAAGAAGAGGTTTTGATTTGGTTAGGGTATAGTGTTGAGTCAAGGATTTACAAAAACACTGGGAAACAACAACAGCAGGTCGAAAGAGGAAATTTTTTTGTTTGATGATAATCTTGTGGATTATTTCTTTCATTTATTTATTCAATTTTGATGATTAGGCAGGATGGCTCTTTCGCCTCAAGTAGAGGTTTTGTTTGGGTTAGGGTATAGTGTTGATTCAAGAGCAGCGCCATGAGCGTCATGCTTGACGGACCTAAGCGTTCTGTAAGAAGCCACTATTATTATTATTTATAAAACATTGGGAAATAACGACAGGCCGAAAGAGGAAAATTCTTGTTTAACGATAATCTTGTGGACTGAAGTTATAATTTATTCAAGGCATTTCATACACTCTACAAAGTTTAAAGGTCATTTATATGAACAACAGTGAGAAGACAAGACAAAATAGAAATGTTGTGAGCAAGCAAATATAATGAAAGAAAAAAGGGGAGATCAAAAAGCAGAGGATAGCTAGAAGGAGTAGGTATAAAAGGGGGAGTGATCGCAAGAGGCTTGAGGCCGTCTTTCGCAGTTGATTCAATCCAACGAGTTGCATATCTTGCTATTCAACAAGGACAGCCTAAATTTACGTTAAAAGATAAAGGTGAGTTCTGGTCACGTGACTACTTTGTGAAAGAAACTGCCTCAAAGCAAGTGGGAAAGGTTAATCATGTCTACAGAAGAATTTTTGTATACTGTGAAGTTTTGGAACCATCAAAATGATAAGAAATTGAACCAGTCTCGCTGAAAAGCACATGCACTGCACACAGAAAAGAGTGCATGAAACTTCGGATATATTTATCGTCATATTTCAAATATGAGGGTATTTAAAGAACAGTCCTTTCAGGGTACACTTCTACTATGATACTCTTCCAAAAACGACATAAAAAGAATGAGAAAGCTCACAAATTAGTTTTCACCTTTCCCAGAACTCAACCTTTTCTTTAAATGTGTGAAGTTTGGAAGTTTATTTCAAAGCTGAGTCACGCTAAGTTCTAAAGTTAGGATCCTGTCAAATAAAACGGTTTTTTGTTCTCTCTCTCTCTCTCCCTCTCTTTTTTGTGAAGGAACTGTTTTTTTTTTTACGCGGAGGGGATATCAATTTGATACATAAAATTTCAAAGATTGTAGTATATTGTATGGAGGCTTTTTCAAGGGAACAATTTTTAGTTTAGCGATGATACCAAAATGTCTATATTGTTTTTTTGCAAAAGTTTCGTACATGTGGTTTCCTTGAGAGTTGGTCGTCGGTCGTCACATCTAGAACTCTGGTGCAACACAATTTATTTAACGCTTTCATATGAAACGTGCAAAGTCAAAGAATACAATAAAAGATTTCTTACAAAAAAAATAATAATAAAGAAAATACCATGTAGAAACACACAAAATTGAATTACAAGTGGTTGGATCATCAAAAAGTTACAAAACTTATAGATAAATGATCCTTTCAAAATGTTAACTATTAAACATGAAATGAAAAGACAAAGGAATTATACAATGACTTTTAAAAACAAACTTAGGATACTCTAAGATATAAGGATACTCTAAGATATAATGTGTACGTACAATTAATATGTTAAGATTAATCACTGAGTTTTTTATTTTATTGATTTTTAAAATTTATTCAAATATATTTATACAGGAAACACAAGACGGGTTAGAATACTGTTTTCCATCTTTGCTCTGGTATTACAAACATAACAATATTCAGCTGGACGTAATGACACGAAAAGACGCGTCCGGAAATCAAAAAGTATATTTGTTGGTGATATCGGTAAATAAAAGTGTATTTTGTATATTAGAATGACAGTTTTTTTTAATATATTAGTTAGCCTAATTAAGGTCAAAGAGGTATTTTACCAGACCCATGTCCTAATGATGTAGTTCTACCTCTATGCAATAATATTGGGCAGGGGCGGCGCCAGGATATTTTGATAGGAGGGGCAAGACGACCTAAAGATGACGTCATATTTTTTCTCCATTAAATAACAGGGGTAATATAGAGTTATATGTTTAAGACCTCTCTTTTTAATACTCCTCTTTCTTCTTTCTTCCCTTTTCTTCCTTTTTCTTCCTCCTTTTCTTCTTTTTTCTTCTTTTTTTTTCTTTTTTCACTACTTGA
>CM046842.1:37989553-38134553 GCA_025618425.1 Heliocidaris tuberculata | reverse complement strand
GACTACTATACTACTACTACTACTGCTACAACAACAACAACAACTTCTACTACTACTACTACTACTACTACTACTACTGAGAATCTAGCATACATTAGTCAATGGTGTGATGCCAATAAGATTACTGTTAACATTAAACTAACTTTATGATTATCAAGCCCAGACGTAAGTCTGCCCATGTTGAAAGGTAGGTCAAAATGAAAAATCATATTTTGAAAGAGGTGAATGTTGCCCCGTTCGTTGGTATTCATTTTGACAGGCATCTTACTTTGGTTGATCATATCCACTCTGTTTTTAATATACTCCGCAGGAAAGTAGGAATTCTATATCAAGTGAAACATTTTGTTCCAAAGAGGGTACTTTTATTACTATATCATTCATTTATCCAAACACATATATCATAATGGTCTTGAGGTATGGGGATGCATATTACCTTCAACTATAAATATTGTTCATGTTATACAAAAGATGGCAATAAGAGCAATTACTTTTAGCAAATGTAGATCACCTTCCGCGCCCTTATTTCATTCATTACGTATATTGGGTAATTTCAAATTGCACAGATTTTTAGTGTCAACATTTATGTAAAGGTTGATAAACCAACAACTGCCTCATTCAATATATAATTATTGTAAGTTTTTTGATAACCAATATGGTACAAGGCAGAAAGATGGTAAGACGCTACTCTTGCCTAGAGTGAGAACAGAGCATGGAAACAATTCAATATCATTTGCAGGATCAAAAGTATGAAATATTCTGCCGAAAGATATCAGAAGTAAATGCTCTTTCCATTCATTCTGTACAGCTACAAAAGATCATTTATTACAAGAGTATATTTAACACCCATTGTAAATACCATCTTACCTGTCTAGTGTAGATATTAGCTACTGTATTTTATGTCATAGAATCTTTTCACAAGTATTGTAATCCATTTATAATGTAAGTGCATTATTCATATTTGTCTCAAGGGCACCACACCCTACTAGCATCATTGCTATCTAGTGGTGTTCTCTTACCAAAGATTTGTTTTTCAAATGTATACTATATACTGTGATCAATTTTTTGTAATAAAGTTCTTTCTTTCATTCATTCATTCATTCATTCACTACTACTACTACTACTACTACTACTACTACTACTACTATTGCTTCTACCACTACTACTAAAAACAGTAATAGCAGTGATAACAGTGATGATGATTACGATGATGGCAATTATGTCTCTACTCAGCGTTGCCAGGTTCAAAATGTTAAATTATCGTATCCGAGACTCAAACTTATCGTTTTTTAGAGAAAATTATCGTACATATTATAGCTGACTCTGTTATATCTCACAGGAAAATGAGGAAGTACCAACTGTAGACTTATATCCATATGAAAAAAAAAAATGTCCGAGTTGAAGGCAAGATACTATCCCGCAAAATTCACGATCAGCAAACTATACTAGTACCATGTACCATGCGATATTATCCCTTTCAGGACAGGAATTATTTAAGGGCTAAATTGATCACATTTTGTTCTTCAAATTGGCAACAATAATTTTTTTTTAGTGCTACATGGTTCTAATAAGGTGAAGTGTCTTTGAGAACAATATACATGGCTAGTAATTTTGTCGAAAAGCAGAAAAACATTGTCAATTTTGATAAAAGACAATGATTTTTAACCTCTCAATGTGCTGCCAATTTCAGGATTTTAAAGTTTATTCTCTAACATTCCTGGCATCAAACGCAATATGGTCATGCATCAAAAATAAACATATAGGCCCGTATTCTGAACTCCGCGGTCTAAGTGTGGTTTAAACCCAGTCTAAAACTGACCTTTGAACCAGAGTTTTAGAAAATCACATTCTGAAATCCGGTTTAACTTAAACTCCAGTCTAGTATGGCTTAACTTGTAACAGAAATTTAGAATGGACTTACGGTTTAAGTCAGTTTTGATTAAAGCTCTGGTTTAACTTAGACTGGAGTTTAAGTTAAACCGGAGTTCAGAATACGGGCCAGTATGTGCAGAAATTTTTGCTCTTTCTACTCATGCATCTGATATATTTTTAGAGCTCTGAATCAAAAGTTATTGAGCGAAACCTCAAAGTGTGATCTATTGTCTCGAAAGGGTTAAAGCTCTGCACTCGAGCCGTACTTGACGTATGGCGTGAAAGCATGACTCCGTGGGTGAAAATTGCAAGAGAGGCAAAAATGTACGCTTCCTTTGTGTTTGGAAATGGGTTTAGACAATGGGTACCAAAAAGGGTCAAACTAGGGCCTATTAGTACACCTATCTTTTTAAATTGCAAAAATGTAAAATTATCGTACATTTGACCTTTTCTGGAATTACTGATCGTACATCGTACAGAGGCCAAATTATCGTACAAATACGATAGTTATCGTACACCTGGCAACGCTGTCTCTACTTATTCTCATTCATTCTTTCAATCTTTCTTTCTCTCATATCTCTTGGTGTCACGGTGCGTATATTTTTCCCCAGATTTTCCCCCACTCACACTGTATACCAATTTCTTTTGAAATCAGGAATGTCGAGAAAATAAAGGGTCTCAAATACACGCACCCACGCGCACACACAATTGAATAGAATAACAAAGCTGGCTTTGAATCATTTTAATTTTGAAGGTCCAGTGATTTGAAGAAAAAAAAAATTGTAATGCTTTGTTTTTTTTGTGTGTGCGTGTGCATGTAAGATGATAGAAGTTCCTCTTTAGAATGAATGATGTAATCGGGGAAAAATCCCCACCATACCCACTAAGATCGTAGTGGTTAGTGGGTAGTGGGGTCGTACGATCGTACGATCTCATTCTACCAAATCGTACGATCAAGTCATTTTTTTTTCTGAGTATGTTTATATATATAATTTATATGCAATGTGTTATTATCGAGGATGTAATTTTTGTTTGTTTTTTCCCCAGTATTTTGAAAAATGATATCTTGTTTCAGGTATAAGTGATATGTTACATAGTATTTTTAAGAGTACGGATGGAACATGTTTTATTCATTCACTTCAATGTTTTACTGTTCTACATTCATATTGTTTGAGAATTGAGACTATTGTACTGATTTTGCTTTTTAATGATTCTATACATGCTATATATTATTTCACATTGAAAAATACCGCATGACAAAAGCGCAAGCAACGACGAAGTCCTGAAGAAGGCTGCACAACAGCAAACGAGATTTTACAAAAAACAATTTGAACTGTATGGAATTAAAATGGGAATTACTACAAAAAAAATAGAAATAAGAAAATAAATAAATAAATAAAATATCGCAGCTAGTGGAATCTGGGAAGGGATCCCCTTCCCCGGATATGAACCTTTTACTTTTTAAATCTTAACCTGATAAAAATCTTTTAAACATAGAGGCAGTCCCTGTCTATATGTTATGACTTGAAGTTGCATGCGTAAAACCTATTATAGTAGACAGGGGCTCAATAGTAAGAAACACCGCATTATAATTTATGAAGGCCTATTTAGTATGCAATGAACGTAGCGACAAAAAGAAAATATGTCATTGAGTATTTAAGCTTTACATTTCAGAGCAGTATAATATTTATACATCGTTATAATGGTAACTCATAACAGCTTTTTGTCTTGCGAGGGGAGGCGGGGAAATAGATATTGGGCCGTATCTATAAAAAACTAGTAAAGGTCTAGCAAATGCTTTTTTCTAACCTTTTATTTGAAGTTTGAATTTGGGGGGGGGGGGGTTTCAACTTTTACATAAAAAACAATTCAGATCTTACAAGCATGAGTGTCATTTTCAGAACGTACGGGTTAAAAACTCAAATCAGGTACAATGTTACGTAAATAGGTAGAAAGTCTTGAAAGTCTCAGGGGAGGTGGAAGTGGTTTGTCTGTCTATAGTTGGATAGGAATGTACAGCATTACTGCGATAGTTGCGTTGAAATATATGGGCGAAAGCATCTGGTAAATTACCTTTCGAGAGTTCGTACATAAACATTGTTTGCAACTTTCGAAAAATTCAACTTAGAAGTAATGGGCCGAATAGGAAAAACGAGCATTTACTTGGGTTACAAGTAAAAGGTTATCAAGTAAATGCTATAGCTAGGGCTCTTGTTATGTCAGGCATGTGGGTTTGCAGCTGATATTGTTAGAGACTTTATAACCAGTGTGTACAATCCAACATCAGCTCAAAATGCTTTTAGGCACATATCACAAAAGCGGTTTGTGGGCCGAGGCAAAAGCATAGTCAAAAGTTTTTCTCTCCTGCTCACTTTACAAATTTGCTGCAGAAAACGAATTGTCTAACTGCCAGGAAAATGTGACAAAACAGCTTTATGCCTGAATAAGTGCACGGTTTTTTAAAATTCTGTAATTGAAAAGAAATATCAGCTATCAAATAGCTTTTGAAAAAAGGGGCCGGGGTGGAGAGTTCAAGATGTAAAAATATTTTTTTCCTTCTCTATCATGTCCATGCAAGTAGGAGAAGAGCTTGCAATATAACAAGCAAAGGTTTACCGACAAAAGAAAATTCGTCCTTTTCAAAAAGGCATCTACTAATCCGGCAAGAACTTTGTGTACAAGAATAAAACATTTCCTTTTGTTTCTGATTAAATTTTGAATAGGAATGTAACCTTTTGCTAGCTACTGCTAGCAAGATAATGAGCTTTTCCTTCTCTCTTCTAGCAATTACTTGGTTGGAATATTTGAAGATGCAAGCAAATGGTTAGAAAAAAATTTAACTTGTTTTTAGATAAGACCCATTGTCCCATCCACTTCATAGAGTGAAGCTTCTTTCCGCCCTCTCCCGCTTCTAGCACTTATGGTAGACAGGGTAAGGACAATTTTAAAGGTAGTGTTCAGTAGTGGGAAAGAGGGCGTTTTGGAGATTTAACCATTTTGGCAGCTGGAATGAAAATTACTAAATGTTCTAATGTAAAATTATTAATTTCAAACATAAGTGACGTTTGTTTGAGAAAAATTGATTTCAGAAATGGCTAAAACATTAAAGAAATAAAGATCGAGTTTTGTACGTGGGTGTCGTACTTTATTCACACACGTGTACATGGTGTAAAATCAATGAGATTTCCGTTTACGCGACATGTGTACGAAACGCTGTGCACCGCTGTGGGAGGAATGATCGGCGTGAGTGGCCCTAGCGTAGCGCAGAAGGTAACGGTTGATATGTGATCATTTCAATCAGGGGCGGATCCAGGATTTCGTATAAAGGGGGGGGGGGGGGCACACAAATGCAGGATTGTCAACTTTGGGAAACTGCTTGGAGGGAGACCCATATTTTTGGGGTCTCTCGCCAGCCCTCCAAAAGTCGCTCAGTGGGGGGGGGGGGGGGGGGGGGGGGGGGGGGGTTATGGGGTCCAGTTCCCCTCCATAATTCTCTGACAAGCAAAAAAAAAAACACACAAAAAAACAAAAAAAACAAGGTTTTCTGCACGAAAAGGGGGGGGGCACAATCGCAAATGGGGGGGGGGGGGCACATTGCATTGTTTTCCCTCAAAAAGGGGGGGGGGCACGGGCCGGGATTGCCCCCCCCCCCCCTGAATCCGCCACTGATTTCAATTATTTTGCTGAAAGTCACCGGAAATCATTAGTGGAATACCAGAAGATCTCACGCATGTATCTTTTTTCATGAAAGCCGGACAACATGAGACTATTTTTAATCAGTTTCATGCCAATTATCTTATTGCTACTACTACTGCACAGTACCTTTCAGAAACATTGCATCTATTAAAATTTGTTCAGATGCAAGCAAGCAAGCATATTGCGACCAAGTAAGACATCTGAATTCTGGATTGTTGAAATTTTGTAGTTTAGAGCACTAAAATGTTATCCATCGTTACCCTGCAAAATGATTTCAAGAAATTTATATTGTTTTCTTGCAAGGGGCTGAGGGGGGGGGGGAGAGTTTGCCTCCCCCCCCCTTCATAGCGGAAAGCCCCTGCCCCACACTTCCTTGGGCCGTGGTAGTGACTGGGTTTCTAGATTGCAGTCCTGAGAAAGAATGTTTTTATTACTATTCGAGATGCGAGAGAGCGTAGTAACCAAATAAAAATGATTTGGGAATGCATCAAAATGATTTCATGAAATTTACTTGTTTTGTCGTGCGAGAATGCAAAATTAATTACGGCAAATAATCAAGATTATTGCGTATTGAAACTTTGTATTCTACGGCACTGATAAGATGATTATATTGCAAAATTATCTATCTATCTACATGGACAGGGAGCATACAGCGAACATGAGAAAACTTTAGCATGTTAACTTTGGAAAGGTGAAACTTTACGTCTCTGAGTACTAGAAACATGAGAAAGGTGATCACTGTTCTAAGACATCATCTGTTCACTGAAGAGTTTCTTCTGATCTGTGATGTTGCATTGTGAAATAGTGCTTTTTCCACAATCATTAAGAATAAAATGTGTGTTTGGGGGAAGCTTTTGCTTGCTGCGAGCTTCTATAGACCCTTTTCATAGCTGGCGCTGTTGCATATGCAGATGGACGATATAAAGAATACATCTGCATCCCCAAAGAAAATGCGGCTACCCGGATTGAACCCTTCAAAACAAGTAGAAAGAGGGCACACCAACAGCAACCGCTGAGGGGGGCTCAACTCCGCTTCTGCATCCTGCTTTCCCTGGGGAAATTTCCGGCGGGGCAAAAGTGCACACTGCTCCCGTTTTTTTTATGTGTGAGCCTATGAACGTTTTTTATGTGTCAACCTATGAAGCCGACTACATTTTATAGTACCAGCGAAAATCAGATTTTGCCCTGCGCGCAGCGCGTAAAATTAATGAAATTGAAATTCGAATATTCATCAGCTTTTACAACTGGTTAACATGATATTACAATGTAAAAAAAAAAAAAAAAAAAAAAAAAAAAAAATGCGCTCAGCGTGTGTTTCTGCTGCCAAAATGAAAAGCCGAATAAGAAGAAGTAACATATTACAAAGTTGCAAATGAAAGAAATTAGTGCTTGTTATTGAAGCAAAATTTTTAAGAACACACGGACTTGATTCTTTTTTGCAGATATTAGGGCCTACTAATAGGTCTAATGATAAGAGACAGCATGTCGTCACGTTGGTGGGGGAAGGCCCTGGCCACAATTAACAAAAAGGAAAAGAGAGGAGAAATTAGGTGTGTTATGGGGAAGGGGGCGCGGGTGGGGTGCGCCAGATCATGAAATGGTAGTGTTCGCATCATCGACAAAGGGCAAAACGGTGTTCTCCTTTAAGGCAAGCTAAATTTTCAGTAGGAAGTAGTATGACTGGACATTACAAAACACAAACTGACAACAATTTCCGTCGGGATGGGGTTCAGACGGCCCCTAAAAATTGGGGTAAATTTTTCCCCTTGAAGCCCAGGCACCAAATTTTGTCAGAAGGAAGAGCTATGGATGCACATTCCAAAGATATAAAAACTGACAAAATTGTCCATCGGGAAGGGGGTGTCAGACCCCCTGAAATAAAGTGCCCTATGACAACGCTTTGATAACCCCCAAATGCTCTGTATATAAAGAAAAAACATTTTCTTACCTTCTGACTATGATAATTCAAAAGCTTTTTTTTCCATTCACTTCAAATTTTCATAACATAATTTTGAGTATAATAATCTTCTTGAGGTGCAATGTGGTGTTAAATGGTTTTTTGATTAATAAGTTATTAAATTGTGAAAAATGTATTGCTTTCTAAAAAGTAGCCAAAAAATATTGTCTGGATTATGTAAACACACCCATTGTCCACCTTCACCTGTTTGACAAGGCATAATGGAAGAGTTTTTTTCAGGTATCTGTGGTATGTGACTGCCAAGCTGAAATGTACTATTCATGTGTTAATTGCACAGATACCAAACAAGCTCCTCTATTATATGCTTTGTCAGATGGTCAATTGGTGTGTTTACATAATCCTGACAATATTTTGGGGCTGCTTTCTTTTCAATGAGATAGTAAGCAACATCAAGATGGCCGACCTCCAACGTACTATGAAGCGGTGAATAACAAGAACTGTAATCCTTGTTTATTAGCTGCTTCTGCATCAATTACACTTTCAGCAACGTCGAAATGACCAGCAAGTGAAGAGCTATAAAGAATGTAAAGCCTCTGTTATCAGTCATTTCAAGATCTACCCCATGCCCAATGAGAAACTTTTGATGACATCTATTGTGTATTTAACGAAGCAGAAAAGTGCGAACACAGTCAGGAAATTAAGGTTTAAAGCTTTTTGTCCCAACTACCAATAGCATCATTGCCCAAGTATTTGTCGTTTCATATGTGAAATGAATTTTATCAGGCCTTATACAAGCAATGGTGCTAGTTGATATTCTCTAATTTGTCGAAAATTGTTCCCAAGACGCTAATGATGGCGATTTATTCCAAATTGATGTAGACCCCTATGACATGAGCTTGTGTTAAAAAGCATTGATCGATATCAGAACACTTTATTGAATTCTTTGCTATATCAGGATATTTCAACCAGGCCCGTCGGAAGGAATTTTAAAGTGGTACGGTTTTACTGGAGGTCTGAGGGTGAAACCCCAAGCGGGGTTCCAAGGGACAGAAGCCCTCGTGTCGGTGTAAGGGAACATTTTGAATGGGGGGGGGGGGGGGCTGACACCAAATTTGCCGACAATAATGCTGCACCCTAACCATACTAACCCTCCCCTAATAAGAAGAAAAGAACATTACAGATATAGAGATCTTGATCATACAGGGCCATTTTCGGAAGGAGGGGGCTGACGCCTTTTGCCCGAATATTAACTTTTCAATTTCAAAATGTTTGCGAGCGAGCGAAGCGAGCGAGCAAATTTTTTTAAAAGAAATTTTCGTAGAGAAATTTTTTAAAAAGAACTTTCGTAGAGAAAATGTAGAGAAGTTACATACAAAAGTTACATAGTTATCTCGGAACCTCGCTGCCCAAATATGTGGATATTCTTTCTCCTCGCTGCCCGAATATTAGTGGTGGTTGCCCGAATATCGGAACTTTGAAAATCCTCGGGGGAGGGGGGCTGCAGCCCATTGCCAAAGGGGGACGCCTTTTGCCCCATTATCAACTTTTCATTTTCTAAATTTTTGCGAGCGAGCGAGCGTAGAGAAAAAGTACAGAAGTTACATAATTATCTTGAAACCTCGCTGCCCAAATATGTGGATATTCTGGCACCTCACTTTGCTGCCCGAATATGAAGTGGTGGTTGCCCGAATATCGGAATTTTGCCGAAGGGAGAAGCCTTTTGCCCGAATATCAACTTTTCAGTTTCTTAATTTTTGCGAGCGAGCGAAGAGAGTGAGCAATTTTTTTAAAGTTTTCGTAGTGAAAATGTACAGAAGTTACATACAAAAGTTACATAATTATCTGGGAACCTTGCTGCCCAAATATGTGGATATTCTTTCTCCTCGCTGCCCGAATATGAAGTGGTGGTTGGACCGAATATCGTAACTTTTCCGAAGGGGGACGCCTTTTACCCGAATATCAAATTTTCAGTTTCTTAATTATTGCGAGCGAGCAATTTTTTGTAAGTTTTCGTAGTGAAAATGTACAGAAGTTACATTCAGAAGTTACATTATTATCCGGGAATCTCGCACCTCATTTTGCTTCCCGCATATGAAGTGGTGGTTGCCCTGAATATCGGAACTTTGAAAATCCTCGGGGGGGGGGGGGGGGTGGGCTGCAGCCTATTGCCGAAGGGGGACGCCTTTTGCCCAAATATTAACTTACCAGCGAAGCGAGCGAGCAAAAAATTTGTCATATTTGTCCTTCTTTTTCTTTCTTCCCCTTTTCCTTTCCTTCTTTATCACTTTCTTGAGGATATTATTTTTAATATTTGCGATTGGATGAACAATTTTTATGGCTTATATACTGTTATTCAGTTTATGTGATAATGCGTTTCATAATAATGGAAAAAACGCAAAGTCACTTCGATGTTCGTGTTCTTCCATTAAGCTGGTGATAAGCCTACGATCAGCCTATAATCATGACATTTATCACCCTCCCACCTTCTCTCTTCTTTTCTCTTCTCTTTTTCTTCTCTCTCTCTCCTTTTCTCTTCTCTTTTCTTCTCCCTCTCCATTTTTTAGGCTGAAAAGTGGTAGGGTCAATTTCGTACCATCCGTAGCGGCTCCGACGGGCCTGATTTCAACAATAATCAAAGGACAGATTTTTTTTTTTTTCGCTTTCTAACACATTTTTTCCGAAAGAATGATGATGCAAATAAAATGAGAAAATGTTGACACAGGCACTCACCAAAAGGATATACTGAACCATTCCAATCTAGTGAAAAATTGAAATCTATTGAAACAAAATCCACTGAGCGTTGGACAAATCATTTCTTTACATTTGCTGGTCTGTAACTATTGTATCAATGAGGTTTGATGACAAAATAGTACGTCAATTGTAGGTTAAGTTTTAAAAGTGACACCATGTACGTGTAACACTGAAAACTTTACCTACAATTGAGTTCTCCACCATGAAAAAGTGTCGCTGATACTTCACTAATAATATAACATCAAGTAAAGTACACAACCTAGAAAAGTGAATAGATATATGAGATCATACAAATAAATGGCTATAGTACATGGCCTATGGTAGTCTTACAGTTCAGACACTCTCCTACGCGTTTCGACTGATTGAGGGGTTTCGCTTGCAATTTAACCTTTTCTTATATTAAAGACAGTGACTCAGTACTGGAGAGGCAAGTGCCGACTTTCTAGAAGACTTGTTATTCTGAGTGGTTTACAATGTTGTAAATAGGGACAGGTTTGTATTATTTGGTTTTATGAATCATCGAAATTATAACAAGTTGAATCTAAATTTTCGCTTTCATTTCTCTTTCTTCCCCTCTCCTTCTTTCTCTTTCCCTCACTCTCTATTTTACTCTCTCTCTATCTCTCTCTCTCTCTCCCTTTCTCATCTATACCTCGTCTAATTTCTTTGTCTCTCTCTACCTCTATTTTATAATACATGTGGAGGTATCGTGGTATAGTGGTTCATTCTCTTGACTCTCAATCAAAGGGTTGAGGGTTCGAATCCCAGCCCGGCACTAGCGTACTTTGGCAGGATAATAATTAATTTTTGCCCCTCTCCACCCAGGCGTAAATGGGTACCCAATATGGTAGAGCGCTACATATTTTGCCGCTAGGTTATGACCTGGGTAATAACGTTGAAGCGCCATGAGCGTAACGGCGCTATAGAAGAGGGCACCATTACTATTATTAAACATTCTCTATTATGGCGCCCCTTCTTCCCCCCCCCCCTACACACCCCATCGCTCACACACCTCTCCCACACACACACCCACAAGCACACACACACACACACACACACACACACTTCCTCTCTCTCTCTCTATCTGTCTTTTTATTGACAAGTCTATCATTTGGTGTCCCATAGTTTACCAAGCATTTAAGACTTATGAACCTAAATTGACACGATACGTGCAATTTTACTTCATGTTTGGTCTGATCTAAGCTAGAGTAGAGCTATTAACTTAATCAAATATGCTAAAATCTTACATGTGGAAGTTAACGTATGAGGAAAATACCTTACACTTGCCCTTATATCTTCCGCTTGCGCTCCCTGTGAATGTATTCCTTCTTTCTTCGTATTGAGCAAAACGACTTCATTCAAGTCAGTCTCTCTTTCAAATTACAGTTTCTTCAAAGCCCTCTGACACCAAGTTAATTTCTAATACGACACAATTTTAAACCTTCGTATTCAGTGCATTTTTATTGCCTGAAGAGCATTAAACCTCATTCTTAAATACAATAAAATAATGAGACATTTCTTGCCACCAGTATGGCCACAGCAAGGACCTATTTGAATTGTATTTGTATTTATTCATACACGATATAAAAACTCACTTTCAGTAAAAACAAAACAAAATAGACTGCTTTTTAGAGAGTTCGTTCCATTCTGTGGCCAATATTCATCAATGCGAATTAAATCTAGTCCACGTTTAACCTCCAACTTATATTAGTGGGTTGAGTTTGTCCCCCAATTTACGGAGGTTTATGTATCGAACTCTTCATTCCGTAATTACAAGTCTGTAAACTATATATAAAATCCTGACTATATTAATGTGTGAATGTATGCAGATTTATGCACTCTCACGCTTACAAAACAGCTGTCTTCTGATGCAGAATTAATCAAACGAACTCTGGCAATTGAAAAATAAATTTGTACAGACTTATACACACAATTCCAATTCGAACAGTCAGATGATATCAATTAAACTACAATTACAAGTCAAATAAATCATGAAAGTGTGCTAATTTATGCACTCTCAGGCATATATATAATAGTTGTATTCTGATAGAGAATTAATCAAACAAACGCTGGCAATTGAAAAATAAATTTGTGCAGACTCTTGCTGATTCCAACAGTCTGATATGATATCGAGGTAACGAGATTTAATATTCATATACATTATGAAAATGTGCATTATACAATCTCACGATAGCAATGCACCATGTAATCATGAAAACTTATGCACACAAATGCAGCTCCAACAGTTTCGGATATGATATAGGGGAAATCACATTCACAATGAAAAATTTTCATGAATTTATGTGCAAACTTGTGCACTCTTAATAACATCCGACAGTTGTATTTTTTTATAATAAATCAAAGTATCAATATAAATTCGAAATCAAATCGTGCAGACGTCTTATGCACACGATTTTGATTCCAAGATTCGGATATAGATATTTTAGACATTCAGGCGATAAGACATTTACCATTAGAAATGTGCATACTTTATGCAGTCTCTTTCAATTCAGACAGTAATATGCTAATATATAGATGAAATCGAATTCACAAAAATGTATTTACAACTCGATTGTGCAGACTTATGCACACATATCCAATTCCATGAGGCATATTTCACATTATGAATATTACACTTGAAACATAAATTCGTCAAGAAAATGAACAGAAATATATGCACTTACGCACAGACATCCAACTCCAACAGGCGGATATGATATCGTAAACATTACATTTACAGCAGAAATTCTTCATGAAAATGAGCAGAAATATAATCACAAACCAATCGTGCAAACTTAAGCACACACATCAAATTCCAACTGCGTATATCACATTAGTAATATTAAATTTACAACATTAATTCATCTTGAAAATAAGCAGATATATATTTACAATCCAATTGTGCAGACATATGCACACAAATCCAGTTCCATCTGACGTATATCACATCATTAATATTACATTCACAACATTAATTCATCATGAAAATGAGAAGGAATATATTCACAAGACAATTTTGCTTATTAATGCAATTCCAACTGGAGTATATCACATTATTACATTTGCATTATCATTCATCATGAAAATAAGCAGAAAAATATTCACAAACCAACTTTGCAGGTTCCAACTGGCCAATTTCAGGTTAGGAGTATTACATTTGCAACTAAAATTGATCATGAAAAGTAGCAGAAATATATTTACAAACTAATTGTGCACACTTATGCTTATATGTAATTCCAACTGACGTATATCATATTAATAATATTACATTTACAGAAGAACTTCATTATGAAAATAAGCAGGTATATTTTCACAAACCGATTGTGCAGACTTATGCAATTCCTACTGGCGTATATCTCATTAGTAATATTACATTTACAAGAGAACTTCATTACGAAAATGAACAGAAATTTATTCACGAACCGATTGTGCAGACTTATGCATACACATCCTGTTCCAACAGGTAAATATCATATTAGGAGTATAACATTGGCAACAGAAATTTATCATGACAAGTAGAAGTAAAATATTCACAAACCAATGGTGCAGACTTATGCACACATATCCAATTTAAGCAGGTGAAAATCACATTGTTAATATTACTTTTGCAACAGAAATTCATCATGAAAATGAGGAGAAATATATTCACGAACCAATTTATGCAGACTTACGCACACATATCCTATTTCAACAGGCGGATATCAGATCGGTAATATCACCTTTACAAGAGAAATTCATCATGAAATGATGAGATGTATATTCACAAACCAATTGTTCAGACCTATGCACACATAAGCTCTTCCACAAGGCAAATATCATATCAAGAATATTACATTGGAAACAGAAACTTATAATGAATGAGAAGAACTATATTCACAAACCAATTGTGCAGACTCATGCACACATATCCTGTTTCAACAGGCAAATATGTAAGGAGTACCACATTTGCAAGAGAAATTCATCATGAAATGAGCAGATATATATTCACAAACCAACTGTGCAGACTTTTGCACACATATCCTGTTCCAACAGGCGATTATCGTATACGGAGTACAACATTTGCAACAGAAATTCATCATGAAAATGAACAGAAATATATTCACAAACCAATTGTTCAGACTTATGCACATAGGTATTTCTAACTGGCGTATATCAAATCAATAACATTACATTTACAAGAGAAATTCATCTTGAAAATGAGCAGAAATATATTCACAAACCAACTGTGCAGACTTATGCACACATATCCTGTTGAACAGGCAAATATCATATTAAGAGTATTACATTTACAAGAGAAATTCATCTTGAAAATGAGCAGAAATATGTTCACAAACCAATTGTGCAGACTTATGCACACATATCCTGTTCCAACAGGCAAATAACAGAAATGAATGAATGAATGAGTTTATTACCAAAATCACAATGATACATACATCTTGGTAAAATCACAATAACATCTTGGAAAAGGAAGCCAACTAATAGCAACTGCTAATCGAAGTTAGCCCCGTAATGTTGATTACAACATCAACGTAAAGTACAACATTTGCAACAGAAATTCATCATGAAATGAGCAGATATATATTCACAAACCAATTGTGCAGACTTATGCCCACACATGCTGTTCCAGCAGACAAATATTATATTAAGAGTATTACATTTACAAGAGAAATTCATCTTGAAAATGAGCAGAAATATATTCACAAACCAATTGTGCAGACTTATGCACACATATCCTGTTCCAACAGGCAAATATCAGAAATGAATGAATGAATGAGTTTATTACCAAAATCACAATGATACATACATCTTGGTAAAATCACAATAACATCTTGGAAAAGGAAGCCAACTAATAGCAACTGCTAGTCGAAGTTAGCCCCGTAATGTTGATTACAACATCAACGTAAAGTACATCATTGTAACAGAAATTCATCAGGAAAATGGGCAGAAATATATTCACAAACCAATTTTTCAGACCTATGCACACATATCCTGTTCCAACAGGCAAATATATAAGGAGTACCACATTTGCAACAGAAATTTATCGTGGAATGAGCAGATTTATATTCACAAATCAATTGTGCAGGCTTATGCACGCACATGCTGTTCCAGCAGGCAAATATCAGTATTACATTTACAAGAGAAAAATTATCTTGAAAATGAGCAGAAATATATTCACAAACCAACTGTGCAGACTTATATGCACACATATCATATTCCAACAGGCAAATATATAAGGAGTACCACATTTGCAACAGAAATTCATCATGAAATGAGCAGATATATATATATTCACAAACCAATTGTGCAGACTTATGCACGCACATGCTGTTCCAGCAGGCAAATATCAGTATTACATTTACAAGAGAAAAATTATCTTGAAAATGAGCAGAAATATATTCACAAACCAACTGTGCAGACTTATGCACATATCCTGTTCCAACAGGCGATTATCGTATACGGAGTACAACATTCACAACATTAATTCATCATGAAAATGAGAAGGAATATATTCACAAGACAATTTTGCTTATTAATGCAATTCCAACTGGAGTATATCACATTATTACATTTGCATTATCATTCATCATGAAAATAAGCAGAAAAATATTCACAAACCAACTTTGCAGGTTCCAACTGGCCAATTTCAGGTTAGGAGTATTACATTTGCAACTAAAATTGATCATGAAAAGTAGCAGAAATATATTTACAAACTAATTGTGCACACTTATGCTTATATGTAATTCCAACTGACGTATATCATATTAATAATATTACATTTACAGAAGAACTTCATTATGAAAATAAGCAGGTATATTTTCACAAACCGATTGTGCAGACTTATGCAATTCCTACTGGCGTATATCTCATTAGTAATATTACATTTACAAGAGAACTTCATTACGAAAATGAACAGAAATTTATTCACGAACCGATTGTGCAGACTTATGCATACACATCCTGTTCCAACAGGTAAATATCATATTAGGAGTATAACATTGGCAACAGAAATTTATCATGACAAGTAGAAGTAAAATATTCACAAACCAATGGTGCAGACTTATGCACACATATCCAATTTAAGCAGGTGAAAATCACATTGTTAATATTACTTTTGCAACAGAAATTCATCATGAAAATGAGGAGAAATATATTCACGAACCAATTTATGCAGACTTACGCACACATATCCTATTTCAACAGGCGGATATCAGATCGGTAATATCACCTTTACAAGAGAAATTCATCATGAAATGATGAGATGTATATTCACAAACCAATTGTTCAGACCTATGCACACATAAGCTCTTCCACAAGGCAAATATCATATCAAGAATATTACATTGGAAACAGAAACTTATAATGAATGAGAAGAACTATATTCACAAACCAATTGTGCAGACTCATGCACACATATCCTGTTTCAACAGGCAAATATGTAAGGAGTACCACATTTGCAAGAGAAATTCATCATGAAATGAGCAGATATATATTCACAAACCAACTGTGCAGACTTTTGCACACATATCCTGTTCCAACAGGCGATTATCGTATACGGAGTACAACATTTGCAACAGAAATTCATCATGAAAATGAACAGAAATATATTCACAAACCAATTGTTCAGACTTATGCACATAGGTATTTCTAACTGGCGTATATCAAATCAATAACATTACATTTACAAGAGAAATTCATCTTGAAAATGAGCAGAAATATATTCACAAACCAACTGTGCAGACTTATGCACACATATCCTGTTGAACAGGCAAATATCATATTAAGAGTATTACATTTACAAGAGAAATTCATCTTGAAAATGAGCAGAAATATGTTCACAAACCAATTGTGCAGACTTATGCACACATATCCTGTTCCAACAGGCAAATAACAGAAATGAATGAATGAATGAGTTTATTACCAAAATCACAATGATACATACATCTTGGTAAAATCACAATAACATCTTGGAAAAGGAAGCCAACTAATAGCAACTGCTAATCGAAGTTAGCCCCGTAATGTTGATTACAACATCAACGTAAAGTACAACATTTGCAACAGAAATTCATCATGAAATGAGCAGATATATATTCACAAACCAATTGTGCAGACTTATGCCCACACATGCTGTTCCAGCAGACAAATATTATATTAAGAGTATTACATTTACAAGAGAAATTCATCTTGAAAATGAGCAGAAATATATTCACAAACCAATTGTGCAGACTTATGCACACATATCCTGTTCCAACAGGCAAATATCAGAAATGAATGAATGAATGAGTTTATTACCAAAATCACAATGATACATACATCTTGGTAAAATCACAATAACATCTTGGAAAAGGAAGCCAACTAATAGCAACTGCTAGTCGAAGTTAGCCCCGTAATGTTGATTACAACATCAACGTAAAGTACATCATTGTAACAGAAATTCATCAGGAAAATGGGCAGAAATATATTCACAAACCAATTTTTCAGACCTATGCACACATATCCTGTTCCAACAGGCAAATATATAAGGAGTACCACATTTGCAACAGAAATTTATCGTGGAATGAGCAGATTTATATTCACAAATCAATTGTGCAGGCTTATGCACGCACATGCTGTTCCAGCAGGCAAATATCAGTATTACATTTACAAGAGAAAAATTATCTTGAAAATGAGCAGAAATATATTCACAAACCAACTGTGCAGACTTATATGCACACATATCATATTCCAACAGGCAAATATATAAGGAGTACCACATTTGCAACAGAAATTCATCATGAAATGAGCAGATATATATATATTCACAAACCAATTGTGCAGACTTATGCACGCACATGCTGTTCCAGCAGGCAAATATCAGTATTACATTTACAAGAGAAAAATTATCTTGAAAATGAGCAGAAATATATTCACAAACCAACTGTGCAGACTTATGCACATATCCTGTTCCAACAGGCGATTATCGTATACGGAGTACAACATTTGCAACAGAAATTCATCATGAAAATGAGCAGAAATATATTCGCAAACCAATTGTTCAGACTTATGCACATAAGTATTTCTAACTGGCGTATATCAAATCAATCACATTACATTTACAAAGAAAAATTCATCATGAAATGAGCAGATATATATTCACAAACCAATTGTGCAGACTTATGCACACACATGCTGTTCCAGCAGGCAAATATCAGTATTACATTTACAAGAGAAAAATTATCTTGAAAATGAGCAAAAATATATATTTACAAGACAACTGTGCAGACTTATGCACACATATCCTGGTCCAACAGGCAAATATCACATAAGGAGTACAACATTTGCGACAGAAATTGAGCAGAAATATATTCCCAAACCAACTGTGCAGACTTATGCACACATATGATGTTCCAATAGGCAAATCTCATATCAAAAGTATCATATTTGCAACAGAAATTCTTCATGAAAATGAGCAGAAATATATTCACAAAATTGTGCAGACTTGTGCACACATATCTTGTTCCAACAGGCAAATATCATATAAGGAGTACAACATTTGCAACAGAAATTTATATATGAATTTGTGTATGAATTTGTATATGAAATCAGTAATATTACATTTACAAGAGAATTTCATCTTGAAAATGAGCAGAAATATTTTCACAAACCAATTGTGCAGACTTATGCACACATATCCTGGTTCCAACAGGCAAATATAAGGAATGAATTAATGAATGAGTTTATTACCAAAATCACAATGATACATACATCTTGATAAAATCACAATAATATCTTGGTAAAGGAAGCTAACTAATAGCATATGCTAATCGAGGTTAGCCTTCTAAAGTTGATTACCACATCAACGTATATATATATATATATATATATATATATTCACAAACCAACTTTGCAGACTTATGCACACATATCCTGTTCCCACATATGCAAATATCATATAAGGAGAACAGCAGAGATATATTTACAAACCAATTGTGCAGACTTATGCAGATATATCCAATTTTAGCAGGCGCGTATTACATTAAAATTTAAAATTAGATGTGCAGACTTATGAATTCAGGAAAACTTTTAACACATGATATGATACCAGGAAAGTTACATTTAATATAGGAATTTATTACGAAGTTGGGCAGACGTATGGACTCTCCTGCAATCCAACGGCTGTATTATGACGTAGAATATAAAAACAAATTCAATAGAAAGTCATGGTGATTGCCCAAAACTTTGCTTTCAAATGCAGTTTAAGCAGTGAATATAATATAAATGAATTCATACAACTAATCAAGGAATCGTGGAGACGAATACACTGCCACACCATTCCAGCAATTTATTATGATGGAGAAAAAAAATGTTAAAATACCCCAAAGAAATGCATTATTAGAATATATAGAGGTATGCGCTTCCAAAAGGTATACTGTGATATAAGTGAAATGTATTACACTACAATTGCACTGTATTTGTATGCATCGTTGACCATTAATTGACACTGACAGACCCTTGTGCAGTTTAATATATAAGCCACTTGCATTCACATTTTAATGATGCGGTAGACTAATGGCTGGTTTTCATTTTTCACTTTTTACTTTTTTTAATCACTAGTAAAAAGACGTACAAGTTGCACATCGTAACGTAAATTTGGTAGAATAGAACAAAACAAAACAACAACAAAAAGAATACAAATAGAACCAAAACATGCGAGCGAACAATAATTCACAAAACAGAGGAGGTAATTGTTAATCGAGTACGTGGAAGGGGATAACAATAGCAAAATTGCTTGTCGGGGTTATCATCATAATAGCTGCATTTTACAGTTGTAAAGGGAGGTGGAGGGAGAGGGGGTTAAAGTTATTGTACTAAGGAGAGAGTTCCATTTTTAACAATCCCTGTTGTCTTTTTAATAAAAAAAAAACACAACAACAACAAAACTTTGGAGTGATGCAGAATTTTTAATGTCAATAGACATACCCTCTCGATATTATACTATTTTCCTTTTTGCCCTAGGGCTTTAAAAAAATGTATGCTATGGAATTTATACTAATCGTGCAAATATGAATAAGAAGAATTATATGTTATTAGCAGGCTGTGCAGATATATACAAGAGGATAATATCCACATAAGGCCAGGGAAGGCTCTCCTATTCAGCAGACTCTTCAAATAAAATGCCTACGACTTCAATTATATCAGTTAATATGATACCAAACAAATTATAGATTTTCAATATCAGTATTCTCATAATACACCAAATTTACTATGGAAATACAAAATAAAATTTACTCCTGTGGATATCTATAATTGTTGCAGTGGCGAAAATCAAGAAAAATACATTTAAATGAGAAATTTATCATTAAAAAGTGTACTTATGCACTCTCAAGTTATTCTAACAAATGTCAAATTTACAGTTAGAATTCAGGATTAAGTTGTGCACACCTGGGGAGCTGTCGGATATTTTATCCGACAACTGTTATAAGCTACTGAAATCCTTGCATCTGATTGGCTGAGAGCAAATTTGTCGGATAAAATATCTGACAAGTCCTTTCATGAAACGCCCCCTGTTTGTACAAACATCAAACATTTTGGTTTTATGTCAGGATATCATTAAAGTATATGTTTCTCATTAAAAGCCTGCAAGACATATGGACTCTGACACAATGTATACAGTTTTGAAATGAAATAACATAAACAACATGTATAACAGATATTCCGAATAAAAAATTTCAGACTTATATGAACAAAAATTTCATATGAAAGATAAATATGATCGAGAAAAAATCAATGCAATACATATAAATAAATCCAAATTGCAGATCTATTTATTCTCACACAACTACAAATGTATTCTGAAAAAGAATAGACCGAAATCGGCAACAGAGATTAATAATAAAATTATGAAGTGTTGTGAACTCATGTGGTATTCAAACAATTGGATGTGATGGAAGAGAAATTATGTATAGGACAAGAATTCATCACGCAATAGTAAATCCTCACCCTTGATCACAAAGTTACAGTGGTCACGTATGATGTAGAAAAATACATTTCAGTAGTAATGCATCATGTATGGTGCAGATATTTCCAAATTCACGCCATTCAAAAAGTTTTATTCTGGTTATCAAGTGTGAGTAGAATTTAAGAGTTAAAAATGAACAATTCAAGAAGCGGGAATCGTATAAGAGAAAGAGCACTGAAGGGCATTGATCCTCTCACGCAAAAACGAAACCTCTCGCTTTAGGACGCATTATTGTGGAAACCATTTCTGTAGATTGGAAACGTGATAGAAAAGAATAAAGATAACTTTATAAACTAGATCTGTTTTGTAGTTTTTTATTTATCATGAAGCCATTGTAAAATTGGCAAAACACAGTTTAAAAACTAACGTAATTCATAACTTTCTAAATCTATGTCATACTTTCACACAGTGGATTTTATTGAGTACAAGACAATTTCTGGTAATTTCCGGCCGAAACACTGAATGTTATATAGTGTCATATTAATCCTCCTAATTCAACACTCCTAAGAATCTTCTTAAGCTCAATGAAGCTACCACCAGTTCTATTTTTCCACTTTCCCAAGCATTCTCTTATCGCTTTTATGTAATCAGTCCCATGCTTGGCCAAAATGCTATTTGCCTCGTTGTATTGGATGCCGAGCTTGAGGGAGAGCCCACTGTATTTCTCATCCGGAACATGTTTGGCCAATTTCTCCAGTTTTTCGTCTGACACCAGGTCACTTTACATGATGATAAAGAAAATTGAAAAAAAATTATGACACTAAGAAGAAGAAGTAGAAGAAGAAAGAGATAATAGCACTAACCTACTAATTTCTAGTTCTGGGGTGATGAATGCTGTTTATCTGATTTCGCTGTGACCGAACTGCATTTCCATGAAATTACTTAAAATTGAACTGTAATATGCAGCTACGGCATAGGACCGGTCATTGTTCAGACCTCACTGGAACGTAAAAAAATGGAATTTATGATTGCAAGGACTGGAAGGATTGATCGGTCAGTTGAATTCGGTGGTAAGGCATTTATAATCGTTCTTAGTTAGAGACCCGGGTTTGATTCTCGTAATATACAGTAATTATGCAAAGGCCCAATTTCCCCCATAAGAACTGCCTGGTATACTATCTTTTCAAATGACTTGTGTAGCACAAAAAGTGAATACATTTCAGCTTTTGTATGTGAACGTCATCCTGAAAGAGGAAAAGTTGTCTTCGTTGAAAGAGTTTGGTCAAAAAGCTTTACATGCATTTCAAAATTGCAGTGATTCTTAATTTTCTTCTGAGCAGAATATATTTACCATGTTATCTTCATTTGTACATGTATACAATTTTAATTTGTACACAAGACAAATATCGGCCTTTGGACCGTTGTCCTTGTTTTTGATAGTTTTTAGCTCAGTAAAATCCGATATATATTATATACTTTTCTGAAGTCGAAACAGGATAGATTGGAGTTGCATAGCATTTTTAACGAATATGAACTCACTTAAGTCAATGCGTGCAATCGAAAACACACAAATGCTCTCAATTTTGCAAAACTTATTGTATGTATATCATCGTTCCATTTAACATATATTTACTCCAAATTCAGAATTGTCTTATGATGTTAAACAGTATTTCATCTTAGCACACGCACCCACAAGAACACTAACAGAAAAGTACTATTTCTATATTACCTAAATGGAAGAATAGGTACATCATTTGGAGCAATCTGCGTGGCCTCAATGTCTGAAGACATCTGAGTCCTGGCCTCTCCTAAATAAAATGTAATTATCCTTACATAAATGTTGCAATGCCTTTCAAAATATAATACACCTAAACTGAGGTAAAATTAAAAATAAAACTGTGTGGAGGATATTCTTCAAGGGGACATCCCGGTAGACGGACAGCCCTCGAAATATACAGTTCATGATACCGACAGCCCTTGAGATCGACGGCCCACTTGACTCACTGCCAACGAGACAGGCGAAAAAAGAAGCTTACATAGAAAGGAAGAAAGTAACAAAAAGAAGAAATACACGAAACCCGCAGCCACCGACACTGACCAAACGAAAAAAAATGCATTTATTTGACCTGTGCCTCGATAAGGGCATGATACCGGCGACCCACGATACTGAATTTTCAAAAAGGTACACGAGACGCACTTTTCACGACACCAACAAAACAGGGAATAGAGAGAGGTAGAAGGACCCAGAAGGTCCAAGAGACCGATAGTCCACGACACTGACAAAATAATAAAATATATAAGGGCGTCGGCCCGTCGTTTTTGGAGAAATTCTTCTACTACTTATTCTCTCATACAGATAATTCACTTCACTTTTACCATTGAAAAATGCATTATTACTCTGGTGCATAAAACAGAGTTAACTGGATAAAGTTTGTCCATGGGATCTCCACGGGGTCTCCAGGAGTCGGAGAGGACTTGACGGCACCTAACAGCAATAATAAGATGAGAAGGGGACTTACCGGCTGAGTCAGTCCTGCCAACGGTTTCTAGTTGAAGAGGACTGGTCGTAGTGGACAGACTTACATCTGCTTTAGGGGAGGTTGAAATATAACAAAATCGAAAATATCATAGCATTAACGTATTTTCAGTTTTTGTTCTGTTTTTAATCTTTTATATCATTATGTTTCAAAACAAGTTTTAAAACATGGACTTATAGAGATTGGAATCGAAAATGTGAAATATATAAATAGTATGAATAGCAGACAAACAGAAGAAGAAGAAAGAACCCGGAAAAAATACCAATGGCATTCATAGTATTGCGAGGCATTCATTCTAAATGCCAAAACTGTTTCTGAAATCATGATTTTTGACGAGAACTGTGTCAGAAAATCATAGTTAAAGATATCAAATTGTGTTATCTAGTTAAAGAGTTAAAGATATTAAAATTTTAAATACGCTTTTCCGTTACAGGCTTTTGAACTTGAAATTAATTTTCAACCGGATTTTAAAGTGATAAACAAATCTTGTTCAACGAACATTAACAGTTTGAATTCATTCTCACACGTATGATATAATCAAACACACTAAAGTGTTGGGTTTTTTATGCAGGTATAGTGCAAACGCTTTTTGATTTTTCCCCCACCATATTCTGTCTGTTTAAAGTCTTATTTTAAATCTTTCACCATGAAGTTATCAAACATGTAATCTTTCAAGTGTGCTAAAATGTATAATTTGACATTTTTTAGGGCAGTAAGGTCAAGTTCATATATTTAAATCTACAATTATTTTGATTATGAATTTGAGGCATCAAAACCCCTCTTCAAAAGTAACATTCGATACCAGAGAGAATGGCAGAGTCAAACAATTTACTTGACAAACCTGTATATACTTGTATATATCGAATATCTTTCCTTTTTAGACAGCACCTTTTAGAAACCAAACATTCTAATAGGCCAAAATTGGATAATTCTTTTTGTCATACAAACGGATAACTGCACCCCCCCCCCCCCATCATTACAACACGCACACATACAATGAATGTAATACCAGTAGATTAATTAAGTAGTCTTACCTGAAAAGCTAGTGTTAAACGCAATCTTTTGTTTCTCGGTTTGGATCATATTCAGTATGACCAATGTCTCGTCACTCTTGTCAGTCAGATTGAGTTGAAAGTACTTCGTATGCTTGGGCTCAGAGTTGATGTCATTATATGTAACAGTCTTTAATCATTGTTTGAAATAACAGTATAGATGACACAGCTTTATTTACGCCCTGGAATTACTCAAATAACATTCATCGTTCAAAGTACTCAAATAGTGATATATTCATTCAATTTACTGAAAGCAATAAATCAAGCTCATTAGTGAGGCAAAAATTATATCTGTCAGTGAATTCCGACTGGGGTGAATATTACTGATTATTTCATAAATTGTGCATACGTATACGGAATGAAAGAGAGAGAGAGAGAGAGAGAGAGAAAGACAGATACAATACCAAATAGCAAACATCTCCCTATGCACTGAATACTCTATGAATGGGGGGGGGGGGGGCGGAGCAGCTGCACTAGAAAACAATGGGAGTGAATATTATGGTGTTTGTATCACTAAAGTTTAAATGATATGTAAGTGATTATGCCACCATGGAATGAAGATGCTTACCTCTTGATCCAGAAGATCATCTTCTACTTGGCAAGTGATTTTCAGGCCAGGTGTGGGTCTCTGGAAAAGAATCACATCGTCGTCGTCTTTTACAGGTTGGTGTTTATCACTCTCACGCATTACATGAACCTCTCTCTGTGATCCATGAAAACAAAATCACGTAGGCTATCCTTTATCAAATGTGCAATAAGCCAGTTCGTAGTTAGTGACATTGATAATGACAGTGACAATGGATTGAAAATGACAGTGATAATTGCAATGGACAATGGATAGACAATGTCAATTCATTGTCAATCAATTATCAATGTCATTGTCACTCGTTGAACAACTAAAATCACATTAGTAAGCGCATCATGGTGCACGCAATATGACAGCATATATAGGTACGAATGACCTTTATCTTAATTACGAAACGGCTTATTTCCGAGGACTGTGTTATATTGAATGCTCTTGACTCTCATAAGAGAGGTACTGGGTTTGAGCATTTGCTCGGTGATCACATTTTTAACTAGGTATTTTGCCCGAATTTGTCCCTTTTTACCATTGCCTTTTTAAACATTTAAAATGGGTAGGCCTACCACAGTATCAGGCAATGATAGGATATTTCAGGGAAGTGAGGCTACACTGGGTAAATAATACCTTATCATTATCATTTTGAATACACTGTATCCAGTTATCATTATGGATGTACTTCCTGCAGAAATCTTCAATAGGTCTTTCTGAAATAAAATCCTCTTTTGCATCACAATTGCAGAGTACCTTTCAATGCGCTAACAACAACAAAAATCGATTGCTATATGAAATATAGTAAAAGGACATGTAGGCCTACACTATAGTAGTTATATTCATATCTACACGTATACTGAAATCCAATACATCAAAACCAAACCCAAAATACACACAAAGAGAAAAAAAATTACTTGTCATTCACAGTCGTTTTACATAATTCAGAGGTGAGGGACGGAGAGGAAGGCTAGCTATGGGGGAGGGGTTGAGTGTAATATTATGTAGACAAAGAAACCGCCGTATCAATGCACATCCATATGTTGCAGATATTTTCTGATGAGATTAAATAAATCAAATTATTTACCCAATCTTGTCCATGAGGCTTTTTGACTAGGCGCACCTCTAGTACCGGTTTTCTACCTTTCGGCATAACTTTGGGTAGAAATGGCATGCAGGATAATCGTATGCTCTTGGAAAATAGCCAGTCCCATATCATGGCAAAGTATCCTCCAGAGAAATGATTTATTGATATTTCGAGGCAATGTTGACGTACTAGACATGTGTTTATGGGTTCCACAATGCGTTCAGGTGCTCCTAATGAGGAAGTAACCGATACAATACAGCACAAATACACACTATCAATAATTGTAAACTGTGAAGAGAAATGTAACATTGAAACTTTTATGACTGTAAGAACCTGGCGGCAGATATTTTACTTTTTGAAGCAAAAGAGATACGATGATACACATTGGTGATATGCGGTAACAAAAAAAAACTTTGTTTATAACAAAATAAGTGAAAATCATGGAAATGCCAAGTGTGTACTCATTCTGAAGATCTTCATTCTATAATGTGCTACACACACTTTAGATGTTTTTTAATAAATTAATGATTTTAATTTTTCGCCACTTTTTCTTGATCAATACATCACAATTACGGTATAAATTGTAGGGCTATTGCTTCCTATAATTTGAGGTAAGATTATATTCATAAAAATTAGTACTATTTCGACTTCGGAAGAACTTCGCTATGAATGTGTGTTTGATCGTCTCTTTTGAACGCTTTTAACCACTTTGACTTCTCATATCAATGCTGCTGGCATATAATATAATACATTTTCATTATACTAATTTTGTCCATAACCTAAATGTGATACTTTTTCTCACATTCTAATAAGTGATATATCACATATTTTTAGAATATTTTTATCGACATTTACAAAAATATGATTTCCTCAAATCAAAGTTGATATTCTGTTTCCAAGAAAAGACACAATTGAGTTCAAGCCAACATATTTACAATGCAGATACCTTTTCTAATCTTTGAAAAAAGGAGAGAGAAATAAAAAAATTGTCATATAAATTAAATCTTAATTCTATTCTGAGGTAAACTGAAAATGTATTCTAATGTCATGAAACATTTTTTTTTAAAATCATAGAATTGGTTTCATATTTTCCCTTACGGCTTCGTGTCTATTTGAAATTTGATTCCTTATATTATGATACAACAAAATTTGCCCCCGATCCCTCAAGAACCCCTTTAACGAAATTTTCCGTTTGATGAACCAGTATGCCATTGGAGACCACTAAATACTCCAAATAGTTTCAGTTACTATTATTTATAATGAAAATATTTAAGGTAAGACATTACCTTGTGTTTTTATTATTCTTTCTGAAAATGGCGTTGAAGAGAGACATACTGAAGCTTTTCGTCTTGCACTTCAGAGTATACCGCAAGAATGAACAGAAAGCCGAAATCGAACAATATAACCAGAAACTAAAGGAACAAACACTGAACTCTATGACTGGAATGGGCGTCACGGTTGAGTTTTGAATAAATTGTAACAATTCTTTAATATCATGTGTCAGTATTCATCAGTAAATCTGTACATTTTTAACTTTCTTTTTTCTCATAAACCAATCTACATTGCTTGTAAATTACCATTGTCCTTTCTAAAATCTTTGCATAAACTTAACGCTGTCATTATTGGCATTGGTTTAATGAGAAAATATTTTAGTCCAGCAAAGGCAAAATTTATTCATTAAATCCCAACAACTCAGACAATCATATAAAGACGGTCACACATGCACACATCACTTTAATCATGTTATGTTTGAGTGTGCATGTACTAGCCTATAATTTTGGATATTTCCATTTTTCAGGGGCTTGGTATTTTCACATCACAAACAATCATGCACCTCTTTTGAATGTGTTCGAGAGAAATAATTATAGTAACTCACACATCATACATACAAATCAATGCCATATACACAAATACACAGTCACACAGATAGAAATTTAAAAAATCAACTAGTCCATATCTGCCACAATTTTACATGGAAATTCACATTAAATATAAACACTAGGTCTGGGAGACAATTGTATATTCAGTTACGTTGTCTAGCTTTACTTTAACAGGAGATGTATTTCTTCAATCTGGTGCAAAAAGGGAACAATATTGTACAGTACAGCGTTGAACAACAACAACAAAAGACCGGCAAGAAAATATTACGAAAAGTATTTCATGCATCATTGCAAATGGTTGGCAATGTAAAGGCTTACATGAAACTTGACTTAACAGTAAACACAAGGCTGAAATAAAGCATTAACTATCTGGCATCTACAAGATAAATCCATAACAATGAACTTGAACTAATTTTCGCATAATTCATAACTACATGTACATGTACTCTGCAAAAATATAATTTATTTTTATAAATTCATTCATTTTAGCCTTATTCCAGGGCTCCACACTAACTTCTGTTTCCAGCGGCCCATTTTGAGCCAGAAAAATAATTTACGAAGTTTGACAACCCACATGGGAAATTTTCTCCCTCCCCTGCCCCCCTCCACAAAAAACTCCCCAAAACATTCATGGGTTATAAAAAGCTTGAGTAGAAGCTCGAGATTTTATGTTCATTTGGTCACACTCTAAACTTAATTAAAGATTATTTTTTCTTACATTGTCATAAGCACTGAAATTCTAGTAGCCCAATTGGGCCATCAAATCGAAGTTCCATTTTTTGTTGCAGCATAGATTCTGTCCAGTTCTATCGAAAATCTCATTGGTGGAATGGTTTGAACAGATATGTGCTCTGGCTGTAGGGATCCAGGCACGTAGCCAGGGGGCGGTGGAGGCGTTCGCTGCCACCCCCCCCCCAAAAAAATACACCAACTTGAAAAAAAAAAAAAAAACGAGAGCGAAAAAGCGGTGGGAAGTGAGAGATGAAATCCTAAAAAGGTGCTACTAGTCATTATCTTTCAAAGTTTTCGCGCGGGAAGGGGGAAACTCCCCCTCCCTGCAGTATTGCGTCCAAATAATTGAAAAGCAGTCCGGGCGTCGAGCTTCACGCTTCGCTCATCACAAAGTCCGCACGTTTTGCGTGCCCAGACCCCCCCACCCCTCAAAAAATAAAAATAAAAAAAATTTATAATAATAAATAAATATATAAATAAATAAATAAATTTTAAAAAAGATAATTTTTTTTTCTTAAAAGTTCTCTTTGTACTTAGGTCATGATATTCATACGATACTGTCTTCTTTGTTTATCTGTTACATGCGCTTTGTATCTGATGAAAAGGCGCTTTATAAATGAAATTTATTATTATTTATTAATACTGAAATGGAATAAAAAATAAAAAGTAAATAAATTAATTAATTAAAAAAAAAAAATTAAAAAAAAAAAATGGAATCCTGGCTACGCGGTTGTAGGGATCCTCCTGTCTCTCCGCATGTTGACCACCTATTTCCTAAGATGTTCTGCATTGTTGCGTGGAAACCTGAAGGAAAGAAGAGAAGGTAGACTAAATGACAGTTATTTAAACTGAAGCCTGTAGTATACTAGAGTCATGTTAGTTTCCCAACTAATCTAAAGTTTAAAATTAAAGACAAAGTCTGGAGTTGTCTTTATGCAATTGCTTTTAACAAGATAAAAACTATTTTCGAAAAATCAACTCAAGGCAATTTCAATAGTCCTGTCTATCACCTTTAGAAATGTGCTAACATTACAATGGCGTTTTACGTAATCCGAACCTGATTTCTGTGGGCAGTACAATAGGCCTTTGAAATTGCCCTTGAGTTTATTTTTCGAAAGTAGTTTTTATCCTGTTTTTTCAATTTCAGTTAATTCAATAACTGGCAGACCAGGGGCAACCACCAGTCCCAGCCAACCAGGCAGACCAGGGGCAACCACCACCTCGACGATCACGATCTGGACGCCTCTTGAAACCGCCTTCAAAATTTAGAGATTACGATACTATACGTGGACGTTATTGACGCCTCTCAAAACCACTGTAAAATTGGATAACTAAATTAATATGATAACTATGATACAACACAAGTTGGACATTGGACTTATAATGCATGAACTCAGTTAATGCATGGACTTTTATATTTTATGTGCATCTTCAACTGAGAACCCATTGATGGACTGACAATTTGTGCCAATATGGATTCAGTATTGTGATTTCATCGATAAAAAGAAGCAACCAAGTATGCGACGGATAATATATTTTGAATTTGGATCAACATCACACGTTTTGAACTCAGGATCACTGTTTTGTAAAGTTTGCTCTTTGGATTACTACATATATTGGAAATTTGAGTTTGGATCACAGTGCTAGAAAGTTTAGAGGATCACAATAGGAAATAGTAAAAAATTACACAGCAATAGCTATGACGTTACTACATTGCATATTTTCATTCAGTGGTGATGTTTTTTTTCTAAACAGAAACAAAAACAACAGAAAAGGTAAATATATGTGCATAATTCTAATATTCATTATAAAAGATAAGAAATCATATTCATACATGTACGGTATACAGGTGCTAATAATCAGTTTACACAAATGAGAGCAGGAAAGCATTGATGTTTTGGTTATTATATTGAAAGGGAAATTTTGCATGATAGCATGATCACGGGTGAATGTATCAACAATGCATATACATGTATAGTCACCAGTTCGTTTCAGAGTTTCCTTAAGTAAAAAAAAAAAAAAAAAAAAAAAAATATATATATATATATATATATATATAGAAATATCTTCTTTTAACTGAAGTTATACTGCATCATTTGGTATTTGAGTGAACTGTTGCAGTAATATGGTTCTTCATTTTTATAATATATTGACATATATACTCAAAATTGTTAGAGTGAGAAAGCAAGAAATTATATATGTATTAACCCTTTCAGGACAGGAATTATTTCAGGGCTAAATTGATCACATTTTGTTCTTCAAATTGGCAACAATATTTTTCTTTTACTCTACAAGATTGTAATAAGGGTTAATGTCTTTGAAAACAATATACATGGTTAAAAGAAATGGCAAAAAGTTGAAAAAGTTGCCAATTTCGATAAAAAACAATGATTTTGAACCTCTCAATGTGTTGCCAATTTAAGGATTTTAAATCTTATTCTCCTTTTTAAAATTCCTGGGATCAAACGCAATATTTTCATGTAACAAAAATGGACACAATGTGTGCAAAAATGGACACAATGTGTGCAGAAATTTTTGCTCTTTCTACTCGTGTATCTAGTATATTTTTCAGGGCTCTGAATCAAAAGTTATTGAGCCCAACCACAAAATGTGGTCAATTGTCTCGAAAGGGTTAACGTGCATGTATACTCAAAACTGTCATACCGTAGTTAGAATAGGAAGAAATTATATGCTGTTGAAGATTGTTTACCATTTCATATCAAATGTCATGAGAAGTGAAATTTTGTGCATATTTTATGCATTTTATGGTTATTGTGCACATTTTTGCTGACTTATGATGTGATAGGAAAATTTCATCTTTTATTTCACAGTTAGACAGTTGTCCATGTAAAGAGTATTTTTTTTTGGTTTGATGTTATTTTCCGAAATATGCACTAGAAGGTGTTAAAGCTTAATTATAGAAGGTCAACTAGGAAATGACTGGATTTTGGAAACTGAATTTACTCATTTAAAAAAAAAAAATAGAAAGGAAAGACGTCAAGGATTGTTAACGTTTCAGATGTTTTAAGAACAAGTGTTTAACAAGTTTAACAACAGATGTTGACTATTATACAACTGATGATGAAGATGTTATATTGAATATGAGTTTTGAAGTGCATGATATTTTATGTCACAGGTACATTGACATTACAACTTGTCTGATTTTGCTAAGACTTGAATAATTCTTCTTAGTTATACTAGTAGCTGTTTGGAGATTACTCAGAAGATGGTCCAGACGTGAGAAAGTTCGGTAAAGTATGTGGAAACAAATTAGAAACTGTTGGATAACATATTTTATTTGATATTATATATGTATATATACAGGTTCAGGAAGAAATTTACAGTTTTTACAGAAGAAGTTGAATTATGGTTTTACTAAATTAGAAACTGTAGTATATGAAATGTTTGTCTGATATTATTAATACCAATGTACATTTTCAGGAAAAAAAAAGGTTTACAGCTTTTACAGCACAAACTGAATTATGGTTTTACTATAAAAAAAAAACTTTAAAAAGAAAGATAGCCAATAGAAAGAGGGCAGTGTTGTTTATTTATAGAGATAGGGTTATATGTATTACAACAGGGTAAACAGCTAATATGTATTTATTTTTGTTTAAATTTGATGCTGAAAAATGAGGACATTTTACTGTAAGGAGGAGTATTGTGTAGAGCCTTATTACCCACGCCGATAAAATCGGCAGGGTTATGTAAAGGGTTCCGTATGTTTGTATGTTTGTTTGTTTGTTTGTTTGTGTACAAGATAACTAGAAAACGGGTGAACGGATTTGCACCAAATTTTCAGGGATTGTTTGGATAGTAACAGGAAAGAATCGATTAGATTTTGGTGATGATTGGTTGATCCCTGCAAATTCTGTGTGACCTTCTAGTTTTGACTCTATAGTATAGTATATGTAAAGATCACCGTTTCGCACGTATAAGTACGAAGCGGTTTTAGCAGCCATTGTACAATGCCTCAGTCGGACACAGGGGTCATGTTTTTTCGGTACATAAATTTCGAGTTAGGTAAAGCCATGTGTTAAGACAAAATCATCAGGGGTTAGTACACATACTGGGTGATTTCACGCTCGGTGTTGGTGTTTGGTGTTGGTGTTTAGAGCAAAGATTCTCCTAAAATCGAGCTCCAACACCGCTGTTCAGATTTAAAGGGGGTACCCAATGCTGAAACAATGTTAGTTCATTTAAAAGATCATGATTTTATTAGCAGAAAATCATCTGCCTTAAGTTTTTTTTAAATTCGTGTTGCCAGAAAAATCCCCGAAATATGGTAAGGCTTCAGGATATTTTGACCCCTCAGCTGTGTCCCAATTTCAGCTAGGTAACCACAATGACGTCAAAGGCCCGAATTCACAAAGGAGGTTTAAACCAGGTTTAAACCATGGCAAGGTTTAAACCTCCGTAAGCGTACTAAAATAAGCGTAAATAAGCGCACATTGCCCATGCGCGCGCTTAAAGAAAATATATGATTGGATCGGATTCCGTGCGCACGTACGCTTAAAAACCCCAGGAGGGGGTTTAAACCATAGACGTATTATAGATTTACTAGACGGAAAGCAGCACGCGCGGAAATCATTACGCGAATGGAATTAGGCCCCGCCTCTTTCGGATCATTTGAAGAGCCCGATAAGCACCCGATACGTTGCATTATTCATATTTCTTGTGCGTGTCAGTTTATTGTGAAACTTTGATTGGATGCTATGTCATGAATATGTGCATAATTCGATAGTATCGATTAAAATTTACTTGACCTCAACTTCGTCAATTCAAGACCTATTAATTATGCATATTTATGCAGTGACGTCACCCGCAGGAAATGAGAGATATTAGTTCAAAAGTACAAGGTGAGTAGAGCTCAAATCATGAGTAAATTTCGTATATTTATTTTATTAATAGCAAAGAATTGTATATTCTAGGTGATCTATAATAATTTCTCTACATTTTAAAAGGATTGACAAGAGTTGTGTTGAATAAGAATTGAAACAATTTTCTCTCGAAATAACAGTTCTAAATTTATCGTCGAGATGTAGTTTGACACGGAGATAGCTGTCCTCACACGCTGCGGCTCATGACAGCTACCCAGGCAGTCACGGGTCAGTTTCAGCCACCGGCGCGGTGGCTATTTCGACAGCGTCAAAAATTCAATAGTCTACATGCAAACATCTAAACAGATCTAACGTTAGTAAACTCTTTGAATGATGATAGACTATATTGCATAAGCTTTTCCTCATGTTGTTCATCTGTATGCTGCACACAAGCGTATTCGTTAGTCCAACTTGACTTGGATAGAAGTATTCTAAATCTAACGTAGTCTACGAGACTACGGTTAACGTTAGATTTGGAAACTGTGACTCGACTGTGTTTTGGTATTCTACGATGTCGATGATTTTGATAAGATATGTAGACCAAAATTAGTGCTGATATAAATTCATTAATGTTACACGAGGTTTACTGTTTTGAACTCTGAATATTTGTTGAAATTTTATTCCATAAACCGAAGTCTGAAGGATAGTCGATCTTTAGTAGATGTAGATCTAGACTTGGCTAGGCCCAGGGCTAAGCCTAAAAAGCCTAAAGGCTGTGCTTGGGGGACAAAGTCATCTCTTACCATGTTTGATAAGAACTGTTCAACTTCACTTTCATGCCTGACTTTTTTTTTTCGTTCTTAAAAGACTTGGATCTACTATATTTGGTTCAATTCATGCCATTTGGTCAATTAAACTGACTGTAAGTTAACTAGAGTCTGATAGACTATGATTTTTTTTGGGGGGGGGGGGCGGCCGCTATTTGGGCAAAAATTCAGTCTGGTGTTTAAAGCCAGTTTAGGGATCCCTGTTCAAAATTTCAGACACACGTCACTAGAAAGTTTTGTTGCTGAGGCTGTTTCTTTTTCTTTCCAAGAAACTTATGAAGCTTGAATGCACCTTAATAAACATAAGATAGCTGATAATTATTGAATTTTGACCTATGAAAATAAATGGATTGGAATTTATTTGCCTGATGAAAAAAAATTATTATCAATGTAGCTATGACTGTAACAAGAAAGACCAAAAAAAGTGACAACTCAGTTTTCATTTTTTTTTTAAACAGATCAAAATGGAAAGGAACCCTGGAAATGTTATTCAAACATTGCGCAAACTGTTGACCATACATGATGAAGCAGGAATTTAGCCTTTCTAAATTACAGGTAAGTTTACAGAACATTTCCGGTGTATCTATATGCTTATACATGTATAATGTAATTTAAATCATTTTATGATTATCATAAATATTGTAATTTAACAGGAAACAAGGAAATGAACTATAAAAGCAGTTAGGGCTTCCAGGGGTCCCTGAATGTGTTAGTTAAAAGCATATTACAGATACCCTTACTAGTTGCCATTGATTTTTGAATAGCTTGTCCTTAAACTATGCAAACATTTTAAACCATTACCAACAAAGCCCAGCATTGTGTGTAAGCATGGAGAAGAATTTCTGTGAAAACGGTCTCTTTTGAGCTTTGATCTATGATCTAAATTAGATGTATATAGATGTTTAAGAAGATCAAAAAAAGTCAGAATTAGTGGAGTAGAAGTATTTCTGCGAAATATATATTGTGTACCTCTAAATCACTTTTATTTACACATGTACTTATAAATTTATTTATCCTTTTTTTACACAGCATGATTCTTTACAATGGATGGTGAAAGAATATTGAGATACACAATCAGGAGAAATGAACAAAGAGCAAATATACTGACCTGCATGATCAAGCTTGGAGAGGTAGGCGTTTACTGTGCATGATTAAATTTGGCAATACCCCCCCCCCCCTTTAAAAAAAAAAAAGTTTTTGAAAAATATATCAACATAAAAAATAAATAATAGGCCTATATCAATAGTACACAACTTGAAGAGGAAGCAAGTTATTTGAAACGATTGTAATTTCCTTTCCTTTTGACCTGAAAAAGAAGAATTTTAGTCAAATATGGGATTCATCATTTCCATTTTCATGCTTACAAAAGAACTTAATTTTAATGAATGTGGGTAAAATAGCTTTTTATCCTGCAATATTCACTGTGTTTGAGTCATGCATATATACATATCTGGCACATTGCAGTCCTTTCTTATTGTTTACGACCTTAATAGTTTTTATTTTGTTCTATTTTCTCTTTTCATTCAACAGACCTACGGATTACCACTACAGCTCTTCATTCCTGTTAACTAGATCAGCAGTCTCACGAGTGGATACATGCAATGAAGTTGGGGATTTCATTCAGAATAAAACAATACAGATATCCCTAACAAGGGTTTCCGATTTGGAGGATTTTCGTTGGAATATTGCATTTACTGAAATTCTACAAAATAAGTGCCTTCAGCTGAATGAAATTTAACAAAACCTAGATTTGATTTATGTCGGTGACCATTTCAACAGTATAATAGAATGAAACAGTTGATACGCAAATTGCTTGAGAACTTTTGAGAAAAACCAAACGTTCATTCAATGATATACTACTAAGTGATATGAAAATTTGACTTACCACTAGACTTCTGCAAGGATGTACAATTTCAAGATTTTCTTCTTTTTTTTTCTTCAAATTATAAACTTGTTATTTGAATTGATATTTATTGTTATTAAAAAGACAACAACAAAAAAAAAAGGATTTTTTTAGTTCATCTCTTTTATCATGTTAAGGGGATGAAAGTCATCTATATCTAGTTACCTTAAACATTTACATATTCTGAGAGCTTTTTAATTCTATTAAACTTGAATTCTCATTTTAGTGATAATGTTCATGTGATATACTTTTACACAGAGTATTCAAGGGGGGGGGGGGGTGGGGGGTTCCATACCTAGAAATGTTAAATGCAAAGTTTGCGTGAAAGGTAAGCCAGAGTTAGAATGGAATGAGAAAGATAAAAAATGAGAGAAAAAGCAGTCGTATCGCTCGAGGGGGTGGGGGTGGAAGGGGCAGTATCAGATTTAGGGGGCACTTCCGGCCCATGCCCCCCTTGATACAAAGTGACATACCTTCAGTATACAACTTCAAGATTGTACCCCCTCCCCCCGCCTCCTTTGAAATAACCTTTTTCAACTTGTCAGAGAATTTTCTGCAATGTGTGCCCCATCTTTTACAAAATCCTGGATGCACCCCTGGGGTGGATGGATGGTAATACACCTTAATATTTGTAATGTTTCAAACTGTCAGTATTTTGGCATGTCAAAAAATATATAAAAATATAAACTTTAGTTTTACCTTTTTCATTGTTGGAAATTTGTGGGAATTTTTTTCTCGGCACAGTTACTATTGCCCCATTCAGAATTCTCTAGCGACACCCCTGCGTATGTGAAAGGAAGAGTGAAGACAATAAGCTTTGTCACTGGAATGGTCAATCATAAGTTGATGGAAATGAATGTATTGTATAAGACTTGTGATTGAGTGGTGACTTACAGGCATGAAAGCTGGAAAGGAATGGCAACAGTGGTGTATCTGGACCTTGGCGTCAAGAGGGGTTAAAAAAAAAAGGTTATCATCAATGGTGACAATCCCACCCCAGCCTTCCAAAAGTCGCTCAGTGGATCGGGGGGGGGGGGGGGGGGGTTATCAGATTTCATGGGGTCCAGTTTTCCTACATAATTCTCTGACAAGCATTAAAGAAAAAAAAAGGTTATCAGTTCCATCAGTTCCGAAAATAGTTCGCCAGCCTTCCAAAAGTCGCTCGGTGGGGGGGGGGGGGGGTGGGGGGGGGGTGTCGAGAATCTTGTTCAGGAACCCGATAACCTTTTTTTTTCAAAACATGTCAGGGGCACTCTGTCCCCCTTGCCCCTGGCCCCCTTGGGTACGCTAGTGAATAGCAACATGTAAATTTTACTCACACATGCAAATTAAAAGTTAGAAGAAATTCTTCCCGGTATCTTGACTCTTCCAGTGGCGCTCAGTGGGGGGGGGGGGGGGGAGTTATCAGATGTTTTCCTCCATAATTCTCTGACAAGCAAAAACAAAAACAAACAAAAAAAATCAAAAATTGTAAATTCTAAAATTCTGCTTGAAGGAGACCCGTATTTCTTTCTTCTCGCCAGCTCTCCAAAACTCGCTTGGGGGGGGGGGGGGGGGGCACAACTTTTTTCCCCATCCCTCAAAAAAGTTGCTCATGGGGGGGGGGGGGGGGTTATCACATGTTTTCCTCCATAATTCTCTGACAACAAAAAAGTGGGGGAAAAGATGTCGGAGGGCACTCTGCCCCCCCCCCCCTTCAGCTATGCTAGTGGATTGTTCCTTTTGATTAAAAAAAAAAAATCCCTTCCAAAAAAGAACAAACGTACACTTATATTATTTAGAAGAAAAAAAATCATTTACATCAAGACTAACTAAAAGGTTAAAGAAAAAACCTCAATTAACTAAAGGACCCCATCCCCTCACCCCCAAATGAAGATTATCCTTTCTGTTATGAAAACCATCCCTGAAACAAATCCTACACTGCAAGAGGTTTTTTTTATATATATATAATTTTTATTTCATTATATATGTATGTATCATTTATTTTTATTTATTTATTTATTTATCATTATCCTTTATGCATATCGAATGAATATTTTCACCGGTTTTAAGTATAACAACAAGAAAAGAGACTTATGCCACTGGTGACGTGTCAAGTAATGTACATTTATTTTTACACTATCTGTATCCATGATTAGATTTGATTCGGTCTGTAGGGTTACATTTTTAGCTTTATTTACTTGTTTACAAATTTGCAAAGCGATATCTTTTGATTCGGAGATCGATTACAATTAAAGTGCATTGACCGAACGCCGTTTTGCCACAATTAGAAATTACCGACGCTGATTCGCCGAATCTGTACGTTGAAGCGATGAATACATTACCATAAATGCATATATTACTGAATTTGACCTTTCTTACTGCGCATGCTCTAAGCTGATGCGCGTAATGTGTTTCATACCGCGTACAAACACATGCTACTCTCGGGAGCATCTTACAAAATGAATCATGCATTTACGCTCATGAATTATGCAAAGGTGCTTATCGGGGCTTCTAATGGACCCCGACAAGATGGCGGAGCTTTAGGGCCTGGTTTTAAACCATGGTTTAAACTAAACCTCCTTTGTGAATTCGGGCCAAAGTGGTTACCCAGGTTCGCGTATTGCAGATGTGTTGCGCGCTAGACTGTACAAAATGCATTACACCTTGCGCGCATTTTGCTATAATGCGCGACAAGGTAACCACTTTGACGTCATTGTGGTTACCTAGCTGAAATTGGGACACAGCTGAGGGGCCAAAATATCCTGAAATCTTACCATATTTCGGGGATTTTCTGGCAACACCAATTTCAAAAAAAATTTAAGGCAGATGATTTTCTTCTAATAAAATCATGATCTTTTAAATGAACTAACATTGTTTCAGCATTGGGTACCACCATAGACAAATTAAAACTTATAGACGGAAAGGTAGCACGCGCGGATTTGCCTCATTTACATATAAGCTGCAGCGTCACCATTCAGTCTAAGCGTATTTAAGCGTATTTAGGCTCCGCCCATTTGGTAACATTTCATTTTTCCCGAAGCCCCTGATACCAAAAAATATCGATAAGTATCGAGAACACCTTATGCATTATTCATTTTTGTTTTGCATACTCCGATTTATCAAACTTTGATTGGACCGGACCTTATGAATATGAATGTTCTTCAAAAGGAATGATTTGACCTCTTTTCGTCACTTCCGCTGTGAATTTCATATAATTCACGTCACCGCACAAAGTAAAAAAAGTTTTGGAAAGTTTAGAGGTGAGTACACATGTATTTATGCTTAATTTTGGAAAATTAGAATATATTTAGAACAAGTTCTGCCACTGTGAGTAATCTCTTTCAATTTCTCTACATTTTGAAGGGATTCTACAGAGCTGTATGTCCTGAAACAATGTGTAATCTACTCTCGAACTTTCAAAACAATTTTCATCGTCATGAGCTAATGTTGCAGCTCGATTTCCCTTACCACCCTGTCATTCGTGACGGCTTACCCGGACTTTCGGGCGGGGCTATCTCGATACGTTTCGATAGATGATTACTGAATTAGACTAGAGAGATGACAATAGCCGAAAGATTTAAACTTCTAAATAGATCGAACTTAGTCTGTAGACCCTATGTCAATGATTTGGTTATCTAAGTTAGATGTAGACGCATAGACCCTGTTAATTTCTGGAAGACAAAGGGCCCAGGTGAGGCCCTTTCTAGTTTCTAATTGATTCTGTATGGTGGTTGATCCAGTGTCCGAACACTTTTCAGAAAATCAACGATAGCAAATAAAATATGAAACGAATATTTGTCAAACTATACATAATGAATACTCAAAGTCCTACAAAAAATGAAGTTGATGGAATTTTAAAAATACGATATTCCCTTCCGAGTGAACCCCTTCCCAACGACGCGGTATTTTGGTCCCTTGAAAAAGGTACTGTATTTCCGAACGTGTGAAACCTATGGAAACCTAGGGAAAAAGACACAACCTTTGTTTCAATAGTGTGGTTTTCATACGCGTAATCCCACGCGTATGAAAACCCATTTTAGGCCGCTTAAAGGGGGTACCCAATGCTGAAACAATGTTAGTTCATTTAAAAGATCATGATTTTATTAGAAGAAAATCATCTGCCTTAAGTTTTTTAAAAATTCGTGTTGCCAGAAAAATCCCCGAAATATGGTAAGACTTCAGGATATTTGGCCCCTCACGCTGTGTCCCAATTTCAGCTTGGTAACCACAATGACGTCAAAGTGGTTACCCAGGTTCGCGTATTGCAGATGTGTTGCGCGCTAGACTGTACAAAATGCATTATACCTTGCGCGCATTTTGCTATAATTGCGCGACAAGGTAACCACTTTGACGTCATTGTGGTTACCTAGCTGAAATTGGGACACAGCTGAGGGGTCAAAATATCCTGAAATCTTACCATATTTCGGGGATTTTCTGGCAACACGAATTTTTAAAAAACTTAAGGCAGATGATTTTCTTCTAATAAAATCATGATCTTTTAAATGAACTAACATTGTTTCAGCATTGGGTACCCCCTTTAACTGTACACGTTCGGTAATACAATCTGTTCGGAATTACAATCCTTGACTATACTACTAGATCTAGATCTACTGTAGCCTGTAGCCTGTGTAGGCTATTCTTGTGTGGATTTTTAAATATTTTTTTTAATTTTTAAATTCAGAATGAGGAGGGGGTTCCGTGTTGATATTTTTTTCCAGAGACCAGTTCAGATCCCCTCCCAGGTCCAGGTCTACTTTGAGTAAATGTTACACACACAGTTTGCTATAATTATAACGCTGGGTTGTAATTTTAACGCAGTGGTTCTAGATCTACTAACGTTAAATAGGCTTTGGCCCCACCCCCTTTTTTTCTAAACTGAGCCAAGACCAAAGTCAAGGCAAGCATGATGAGGTTTTATTTTTTTTATTTCAAGAGAGAGAGAGAGAGAGAGAGGGGGGGGGGGGGGGGGGGGGGTCATATTTAGTCTTGATTCTAGACCAGAATCAAAACTAAGGCAATAATAGTGGGATGGCCTTTTTTGCTTTGTTTCAGTATCGCATTCATTAGTCTCATCATGTTGACTTTGATTTCCCTCAGATAATAACATGGCAAGGAACTAACTTGTGGCTGATCTACTTGAAGATCTCGATGATTTAAAGCCTAAAGTAATATAGACTCTACGTCAGCGTACTTGCACAACTCAACAACTGTTGCAGGTGCCGGATGAAGCGGACTTTGATGAGACGTGAGAAATAAACAGGTAGGTACGTCTAGACCTAATTAGTTAGACTAGATCTAGTCTAGACCGAAAATTCTGTCTCTCGTTAGCTTCTTCACTTAGTCTTAATAGTTAGAGACAGAAGCGCGCCATTTGATCTCCTGTGCAAACCGACTACACGCCGACGTAGTTAGAAAAATCGCTACAATTTTATTTTTCCTCATGCATACATGATTAAATTTATTAGGCCTAGGCTATACTCATTCAAGAATCTGTTCAACTTAACAATTTGTCTGTATAACCCGTTTAATGCACCGGCCTTTTTCAGGTAATTCAGGGTCCAAGGTATTCTCCGTTTGAAAATCTTGCAGCCGTTGTGTAGTCGGTGTAGATCTATGGTGTTTGTGTTTGCTTAGTAGATCGAACGGCCCGCTTCTTCCAAGTGAAGAGGCTAACGAACGAGGGACAGAATTTTCGGTTTAGTTAGACCTAGACCTATTACAGTTAAAAATTACAGGTCTGGTAGTGGTAGTGTATCTAGGATCAGTTTACTTGGGGGGGGGGGGGTGAGGTGTTCACAATAAAGAGAGACAGTTTTTAGTTTACATTGTCCAACCAAAACAGCACCAACAAAGTCATCAATTTTTTTTCTGAGAGAATAGATCTAGACATTTCATTTGTCCTTTTTCTTTATCCACCACTGAGATCTGTGTTCTTAAGTGTACATAGTATTACATCAGCTTTTTTAGTGTCTTTAAAAATCGCTTATGAGATCTTTAGGGGATGTTCAGTATGATGTCCGTATAAATAAAATTTTTAGTCCTTTTAATAATTAAATTAAACATATCATTAATTCCTGCAAATAGAAACAAACGAAATAAGATGAATGAACTTATGTTATTGATAATATTATTATTTTCATTTATTATTATCATTATTATTATTATTATTATTATTATTATTTTCAAGGCCAAAACATTACACTTTCAGTTAAAATCTATGAATCTTTTTAGGATGGAGTTAGGATTTATCCTCTTTGAAAACATCAAGAGGGTGAGGATGAGTGTATATGTGATTTTTTTTTCTTAATATAGGATAATACTTCTCTACTTCATCTATTACAGATGATGATGATGATGAAGATGAAGGCTTACCCACTGAGAATAAAGACAAATTCTGAGAGGAACAAATAAATACTTAGCTGCTCCACTCTTGCATGGTAGGTTGCTATCAGGGCGTTGATTTGTATTTTTTTTTTGGGGGGGGGTTGCAGAACAGCCTGATTATAGTACTCTTCATGATTTTTTCAACGCGTCTTAATTACCAGCTTCTCCATGGGTTACGTGAAGCAGTGATTATAGAATATGTTGAAGGGGTTGGGAGGGGGGGGGGGAATTATATATTTGCCCTCAATATTATGGGGGGGGGGGAGCAACTGCCCACTTGCCACCCCATAATCGACACCACTGGTTGTTATTTGTATCTCAATACAGGTACATATTTTTTCTTTTTTTTTTACATAAACATAATTTTCTTGAGACTTTACTAATTTGGTTTCTTTTGAATAGCCTTGAAAATTTTATGTGTCCAACTGGACAAACTTTTTTCCTCTTTTAATACTTTTAGAATTCCCACTTATTATTCTATTTCATATAAAGAGTCAACGTTAACTGTGTTAATAGGAAGCTCTAAATTTCAGTATTTAAAAAAAATTCCAATTGTTGCTTTTGCTTTTTAATTATCAAATACACAATGGATTCTATTTTCTAAAATCTTTCTTCTTTTCTTTCAACAGACATGGATTTCTACTTCAGCTCTTCAGTGAAATAGCCCCCTGCTTTGATCAACATCATATTAAAATCATACCTGGATTTAAATATAATATACATGATTAGAATGACTGAAAGAGAGTTTAAAGTTCTTCAGTTATATCTTAACCATCTTACTCACCCCCTCCCCATGTCAAACGTTGTAGTCATATGCAGCCATTTTTGTAGTAGCTCGTTATGTGAGGAGGTCTTCCTCTTCTATGTGGCCTAGTGAGATTACAGGGCCCGTAATGATATTAAGATGAGCAGTGCTAGAGCCACTTGGCCTCTCCTTTATTAAATCTTCTCGCAGTGTACAACAAATTAATAATAATCTAATTAACTGATTCTATGAATTTGTTATTAATCAATTTTGTTATTATTTTATTACTGAGAAAATTCATACTATTCAACATTTTATTTGACTTAAAACTATGGAATTAGATCTCTATGTGTGTTCCCCCCCCCCCCCGTTTTTTTAGTTAGATTTATGATACTAGTATGCAATATACATGTACCAACTAAAAAGGAGATGAATCATTTAATTTAGATTTCTTAGAACTGTCAACATTATCTTTGCTTTTAAGAGTAAAATTGAAGTCATTGGTGTGTGTTGAACATGGAACTTAGATGGTCAGTTATTTCTTTTATCATTTCTTCTTTTGTGGGGTGTAGTGGGTAAATAATTTTTAAATTGTTATTCAAATAATTTACTTCTTGGAAAGGGACTGAAATTAATAATGTATGATTAATTTAGATTGAAATTCATTTTTCAAAAAGGCATGTACGTACACATCCAGCCCGTCCCCCCCCCCCCCCCTTGGAAGAAAAATATGCATTGTGGCCCCCCTTTTTTTTCTTTTTTTTTTCCTTGTCAGAGAAATTTTGGAGGGCTGGAGGAATTTTTTGATTTTTGTCGCCACCCCACCCCCCCACTGAGCGACTTTTCGAGAGCTGGCGAGACCAAAAGAAAATACCGGTCTCCCTCCAAGCAGTTTCAAAATTGACAAACCTGCATTTGTGTGCCCCCCCCCCCCTTATACAATATCCTGGATCTGCCCCTGTTTGTACTACTCTCAAGAAGAGAATATTAGTTGACCTTGACAAGTCGGCTGTGCTGGAACTTTATTGTATTGTAGTATATGAAAAGAGTGTATGACTGCAGATGAATTATATAAACTATGTTGGATTTTTTTTTAAAGGAGAATATATGTAATTAAACGTACAATTAAGAAGTAAGATAATTACTAAACTTCTCTAAAGACTGTCCTCATTTCTGTATGCAAGAAAATTTTTACTAAAAAAAGAAAAGCTAAACGTATTTCTGATTCGACGTGTGTAAACAATTGCATCTTAAATCTTGATTGTAAGAAAGATAGGCATGTACATTGTAATTGAAAATTATTCTGTGAACATGATGAAAGTCCTCTCACGTTATGTCCATGAAATGAACCATAGGGGAGGGGGGCTGAAATGAACCAGGACGTGTGATCGAGGTGTATGTATGAGAGAGAGAGAGAGAGAGTGAAGAAAAGATGAGAAAAGGCGGAAGTGAGAAGATTTGGTGAAAATGAACTTAGAGAAGGGGGGGGGGGGGGGGGGGGTGAGAGAGAAACAGGAAAAGAAAGTGAAGAATAAAGTGTCAGTACATTAAATCAGTTCGGGTCAATTAAAATGGCAGAATTTTCAAGGTTCATAATTCTCTTCGAAAGGTATGTTCAAAAGGCTATAAGATTTACAAACTTGGCAGCAATGCGAAAGTTGCCCCTAAAGAAAATTTAAGGATGCATCTTCCCCTACACCTAATATTTTATTCGAACTTTTGCCGTCCATCATACCCACCCCCTCCCCTCTCCCCCCTTAGTTTTTTATAATTTCTGTATCCTACTAGTCAAGGAGATTTAATTTCTTTGAAAAAATACTTATGAATGTAAAAGTTTTTCTCTTAATTCGTGAGATGTGATAAATATCAACAACGTGAAGGCCTATTTATCTTCTTAATAATTACTGTACATGCACATTAAATCGACCCTTTCGTGCTGAAAATCACATGTTGTGACCTGTATCATAAAGATTCAATGATACCATATGAATGACGCCCATTCGTCAATTATCGATGCGCCGTCATCAGCCAAGTGATGAATACATTAGCTTACATGAATAAATTAAGCGGACTTGACCTTTCTTAATGCGCATGCGTGACACTGATCCACGTTTTTATTTTATTTGTGTGTAAAGCATATACGCGGTAGGGAGCATCTTACAAAATGAATAATGCATAGGGGCTTCGGGTGCGTTCAAATCGTGGCCAAATGTTACAGTGTAATGGCGGCCGCTTTAGGGGCTTGGGTACCACCTTTAAGGAGCCGATACCGATATCCCAACAAAGCGCATCGATAGCTTAACACTGGTAATGGCGTCAGCACCGTTCTCAACGAAGAAGAAAAAAAAATGTTTTTAACTACTGAATTATTAGTCTAGAATATCGTAAAATTGCCCGAGTAGTCCGTGATTCTAAAAGCAATCCTTATTTGATCTAGAGACCGGTAAGAAACTTCACAGAAATGGATAGTATTGATAGGAACAGTAAGTTTAGATTTAATTTCTCTCGAGTTTCTCACTTGCAGCAGAAAATGCTGCTGTAGCTAATGCAGCTAGACGCCGGATCGGACGGCCCAGCGCGTACATGGCAAACGGCCAAATTTCGGGCATCGGCTCAGATTAGCCGTGAACTTTTGCATTGTGATTGTTGATTTAGAACTCATCCTAGTTAATAATGTGGATTCTCTGGGTCTCTTACTACGGAATATCGAACATCATATTTATCAAATCTATCCGGAAAAAAACTTGGTAGGATTTTTTATTCACTCATTCCGCCCCTTTAAAAAGCAAAGGTAGATCTAGTTCCTTTCCGTGTGCTCTAGATCGAACGTTGGACTAAATGTTAGCCTAGATTTAATTTCAGACCTATATGAACATACTACCTCATAACACCTGTAAAATTACACTTCGAATGATGCCTACTGACTTTATTTCTCACGGCTAATCCCCCAAATTTCCCGTATCTATCATACAAGTAGCAACACCAGCACCAACACCGAACGTGAAATGAAAATTTCTTAATCCCTAGGGTATAGTGTTAGTGAACGGAATTTTGTACATGAAATTAAACACCGGCTGCCGAGCTCGGTTCAGCAGACAACATCTGACAAAAATTAAACACCGGCAACCGGAACTACGTCAGAAAATCAGAGGTCAACACCTAACACCGACTGATTTTTTTTCTCATTTCATAGTCGGTGTTAGATCATGATTTCGCGGCAAAATAAACACTAACCACAAACACCAACACCGAGCTTGAAATCACCCAATGTCGATTTCAGTTTTGATCCCATAATATAGTATTGCAACTAATCTGTAGCACCGCCAAGGCGTGGGTCTGCCGCCTTTGACGGCCCCTCTAGTTTTGAACACTACATGTATGAGTCAGAGAACTTTGTAATGTTTACATTTATGCTCATGCTCATCTCATGCTTGTCCATTACATTTTTCACCTGCCATTCACCCTCCATACCATCTCCATCCACACCACCTGTTCATTGTACATTTCATCCCATATTGTCATGTTCCCTGCATACACTCTATGCGCAGTGACTGTTGTATGTGCAGTGTATATACTCATTGTGCATTGTATTCAAGTTAGACACACTGTGTGTGTCATGGTCATTGCTAAACACATTATATAATGTTATCACTTTCTTACTTAGCTACACACACCCCTGATGTTCATCCACTGGCGTAGCCAGGATTTTTCAAGAGGGGGGGCCAAGGCGAGGGAGCGAAGCGACCGAGCGGGGGAGGGTTTGGGAGGGGGATACCCCCTCCCACGGTAGGAAAATTTTTTAAAACCAGGTCATGAAAATGGCATTTTCTGCACCCTAAAATTCTATTCTGGTGTAACCTACTTGAGAAGTGACAGATGAAATAGGATTTTTTTTTTCTCTACTCCGCTGGAATGAATTGTAGTGGAAGGATTACCACTCCTTGGGGCTCCAGAATTCCAAGCAATACGCAAAATTACATGTAGTTGGTGTGTATAAATAGCTGTACCAGTGTACATACGAAACGTTGAAACCCGTGTTTTCGGATAGGAAAATATACAGACTAACAACCAAAAACCCACACACAGACAAACTGACTATTGACTAACATATGACTAAGAGGACGCCCTTTCTCATGGAGTGGAATTTATATCTCATCTCAAGCGGTAGTCTCATTTGAAAACACATGCAACATCTTTATTAGGTGTATGTAAAAGACTTTAGCAATTTATTTAGCTGCCTTGTTTAGCTCTTTATCTCATTTTCTCGGTTAGAGGTTGTTCATTAGTTGCCTAATTCGTATATACTACACGAATCCAGCTACGTACTCCTTCATTTAAGTACTGAGGAATTATATAGTTTGATTAATTTTTGTAACCAAAATGAACATCAATGTGAGTATTTAGCACGGAAAAATATTAGAATTACATCGTGTAAAGAGTATAGAGATCACAATTTGTAATAAAACATATGGAAATAATGTAATTACACATAGAGAACGGGCTAAACAAAGTCTTCATACAACCAAGTCAAGCGCACATGATTTGCCACATGTGAAGGCCGTTTTTGTCATTCAATTTAGTGATAATAGATTTGACTCAAAACTGTAAACATCAAAGCAGAAAGCATCTCGTCCGATGACTTACTAGTATATAAAATACGACTTGAACAAAGAATGAAATTGTATCTTTTTTGAATATTCCTCTATAAAATCGAACTCTACCTTGAAAAACAGTGTTTTGCTTCTCCTCGGGTGAAGACCATAAAAATGATATAACGGTGACATTGTTTTCGTATAAAAGCAATGTTGGCTACCACAATGATAACTCTTAAACAAACTCAAGATTTACAAAACGAAGAAAATGGTTATTGCCTCCATCGGACATATACCCATTCACAAAGAGAGGTTTATATTCTTGCAAGAATAACTGATACGCCTCTTCATCATTCTGAGTACAATTTCTTTCAACTCTCGACAAACTAAAAGAAATATAAATGTTCTGTTACCAATCTACTTAGTCAATGTTGTTAACAAAGTTTCGGGGTTATGATTTGGAAAGGAACAGTTTTTGCTGGAAATGAAAGCAGTGTTTATTTTGTTTACTTTTTTGGTAATATTTCCATTTTATTTTTCCTTATTTCGATTGTAAGGTAGGTAGGGTAAGTCCTAGTAAGACCAGCATGTGAAAAGGAAATTAGTTTTTTTTTTTTTTTTTTTTTTTTCTGCTCTCTCCGATCAACAGGGGGGGCCATGGCCCCCTTGTGCCCCCCCTGGCTACGCCAGTGTGTTCATCTTTGTTCACCCCTCTCATAACTTTTATTTCTAAATTGGTCAGTTATTTAGTCGAGACTTTTATGATTGGTCAATGTGATTCTAAATATTAATTTTTGTGGAGAAACAAGGAAAGAATAAAGTGGAACAAGTTCCATGTGCTTCTATGCCAGTTGTAACCCACTCACACTTATGCGAGGTTAATATATTAACCTCGCACTCTGTACCTTCATACCGTGAGCAATTGCCTCCCATAAGCAAGTGTGTGATATCTTGCACATATGTGTGCGGCAGAGGAGCAAGATCACCGACCAAAAACAGCCTGAAAATTTCACTTCATCAAGATGATAAAGATCCTATCAAAGGATCTGACATGAAATTAGATGTTCTATCATTCTAAAATGTAGAACTAGAAGGAAGTATTTTCTCAAAATTTTGCAGATTATATTGATGTTTTTACCTCTTCAACTCTGAGGTCGTGACAGGACAAAATTGACACAGCTCCTTATAGTGATGGTCCCGTGAGTGGTTGTAACCCAGGTCTTGAGAGTGCTGTATCTATTTTATTTTACTGACACCCGTGTAGTGAACCCTATAGTATACGCCATCATACTTTTAGTAGCCACCCTACATCTGGTAGCAGCAGTTATTTGGATTGCTACATTAACATAGACCTCTACTGATGTAGCATGCTGTACAGCAAAGTCACCAACAAAACAAAGAAATAAGTTGATTCTAACTTTTCACGTGAAAAAGTAAAATCCTCTTATACATGCCCAAGGTTATTTGAAATAACCACTATGACCACTCACAAATAGGCGAGGTTAAATAACCCCACACCCATAACACCCATAAATTAACATGAAAGCATGTGAATGGGACTGTTCCTTGTTAAAATGCATCTTCATACCTGTGAAATAGAAGTTCTAATTCTCACGACTTTCACGTTCTTCACGATTCGTGCAGTTGATTTCAGCGCAGGACGGCATCTTGAAGCAGTGCTGTAGTCGAGTCCATCCCATCCGAGTCCGAGTCCGAGTCCGAGTCCCTGGAGTCCGAGTCCGAGTCCGAGTCCGAGTCCTGGCATCCGAGTCCCGAGTCCTTTCATCCGAGTCCCGAGTCCTGGACATCCGAGTCCGAGTCCAAGTCCCAATGGGAACATCTTAAATTGCATTTTTTTTACGTCACATTATATATATCATGATAAATAGCTTACTGTGAACTCTATAACATAAATGGTTTCTGGTTCATTGAAAACTTCCCATTTGGCAGAGAATTCAATTTAAAAAGAGAGAAAAACAATATTTCACCAAGAACACCAATAGTTCAATCTTATCAAATAGCTGATTAAAGTAATACAAAAGTGAATCGTCAAACCCTTACTAATAAACCCATTGTACATGTATCAGCTAGTCCAGTGGCGGATCCAGGAATGTGAAATAGGGGGGGGGGGGCGCCAGCGGCGAGGGAGCGGAGGGCGTGTGAAAATCACAAAACATAAAAAATTAAAGGGGGCGCCCCTGCCTGGATCCGCCACTGAGCTAGTTCAGTCATAAACTGGCTTAATGTAATACAAGTGCAATATTAACATTCATTTTGGAAACTGACTACATGACTAAGTGACTCGCGTAAAACGAAAGTAATTGTTAAACCGTAATAAACCCATTTGACACAATGACAAAAATTATAAATTGCTGACTCGACTTTTTCCCACATTTTTGCCACAGGAACATAGGTTGCAAGTAAAAAGATAAAAAAAGAAGATCAAAACTGTAGTTCATAATACTGTGTTGAAATACAAGTGGAATAGTAATCTGTTTGAGACTACCCAAGATATCCCAGGCTGGGGTCCTTATGGGGAAACGTGTGTTACAGATTAATCCATCTCCAAATGGTTAATATCAGTTTCAATACTTGTCTGTGTCATACGTGTATATAAAACGACTAATCTTAACGTCTATTTGGGCACATTCTCGTACCGTTAGTACGGCGATCGATGCTAAGGTCACTGGTTCAAAATACAGCTCAATCGGGCAAGGTGGGCGAAAATAGCGGGGGTTTTTTGTGCATGCCCTGGGGTAATTTTTGGAGCTAAAATTAAAAGCGGAAAACGGACAAAAATGCCGGTCTCGTTGCCGGTCTTGGCCCGATTTTCGCCCGAGTCACGAGTCACCACTGGTCGAGTCCGAGTCCGAGACCGAGTCCTTGTGGCTCGAGTCCGAGTCCGAGTCCGAGTCCCGAGAAATAGGGACTCGAGACCGGTCTCGAGTCCGAGTCCGGACTCGAGTCCTCCAGCACTGTCTTGAAGTACTCTCAGTTCATCTCTGAAGGGCATATGATGATTATATGAGTGAAAATAGTTCTTCAAATTTTGTCAAATGCTACACACAAAGTTAATGCAGCGGCGACGTTCCGGAATTGTTTTGGGGGAAACAAGATGGCGCTGGCGAGCTGCCGATGGCGTCATGCTGTCTATGGCCAATCAGCCCATTCCAGTCATAGAGTTCAGTGGGAACAAAGCGCGGGAAATATTAAACGGATTTTGATTGGCTGCCTGAAAATAACGGAAATTGGGCTTATTGCCAGCCGGTTTTTATATTATAATGGGAGCTAAGATGATACGAGCGTCCTCATGAACTCTTTCTGTCGGCACAGAATAGGGTCGTTGAGCTGAATTTATGTGGTGTGGCTTAGAGCATGCGCAGATGTGTAAAGTTCCTCGCTTTGTACCGAGCTTCACATAGGCACTTCAAAAATTCGTAAATAAAATTGGAAATCTGCCTGATAGGGAGTACATCTTTTCGGACCGACGAGATCATTCTATGTGCGGTAAATACCACGCGACGCTCAACGGTAGGGGAAGCGCTACATATGGCTTGCTTGACCTGTTTCTCAAACTTTTGGGATGCTTTCCCTCGCCACGGCAGTTTGAGATAGACAGGACATTTGTGTGGTCCAAAGACCGGCGTCTTTGTCGGTTTGTTCAATTTCCGCTTGACGTGTAGCCTTTAATCAAGGCGGCTGTGCTGCTCTGTCGATCTCCTGGTCCATCCTCGAAACGCGGTATAGTCCTCTGATTGCGGGGGAGTCGACACAGCGTGCAGCTTGCATGCTGCACACCGCCTTTGCTCACCCGTCAACGTCATTAATATTCATATATTCAAGACGAGCGAGAGTATATGAATCATTCAACAACCTTACCAAATAAGGCAGTGCTCGTGGAGTTTGACCAATCAAATAAAAGGAGCCGCAATAGAAAATATTGGACTCGTCCATTATTCAGTGGGGCACACGAATAGGGTAGACAGCCAAATAAACCTAATTTCCCATTTGCTTGATAAAAAAAAAACAACAAAATCCACACACGAACACAAATTTTGTTGATTTTTTTTTATAAACAAAATGGTCAGTAGTCATATTTAGTTACGTATGTGGAAATTATGTGATCTTATTTACGACAACATTCCCCCATGTTTAGAATCGGCTAAATAGTCTCTTCCCGCCATCTTGAACTGAAAGACCTCGATATGACGTTTCCATCACGTGACTTATTTTTTGCATATATAAAGCTTCTCCGTACCATCGTGTTTCTGAGCGTTGGGCGTTGTGGCGTGCGCCTGTAATCCAGCTAACAGTGGAAGTTATAAACTGATTCATCGGACCCACCGAAATCCTAAAGACGTAGAAGGCTCGTGCGGGTGCGAAATTGTAGCCATCGCTCGTACGTGATCACGTGATATCCGCCATCTTGGTTAGTCCTTCGCTCTCGAGCTCCAGACTCATGCAGTTCGTCGAGTCAACGACATTCAGTATAAAATGTTTGATCGTTGGAATATAACACTAGGGTGATGTAAAATCTTACTGAAATTGCTCGATTTTGTTAATGCTAGTAGTGAAATGAACCAAGAAAAAAAAAAAAAAAAAAAAAGAGAGGGAAATTTCTCTTGTAATACATGAAATAAATTGCCAGTGTAGACTGTTATCAAATGTTGCTTCTGGCATTTCCATGCTTAGTTACAGAAGTGCAGTCATCATCCACTCTTGTTGCTCATTTTGATAATTTTTCTGTACTATATTTATTTACTATTTCAAACAATTTTGGTGACTGAAATGACAAGAAAATCAAATTATGTGGCCATTTGCTTAACTTGCCCTCGCCGTTCTCATGGCTTTGGCAAACTTATTGAAAGCGGAAATTTATAATTGTATTCATCTCCTGACTATGCAAGTCTTTTACATGTAAGAGTTTGATACAAAGTGTGCTCATTTCAGTACGTTGCAATATACATGTATAGCCCTTAAGAAAATTCTTGTTTTTACAGATCATTGTTATGATCCAGACACTTTGTGTTTTGTTGAAAGTCGGTAGGATATAGATTTCCACTCTAAATAAGAACACTAAAAATACATCAAGTCCAACGAAGCGCTTGTCACCACTGCCGAATCGGAAGCAATATTTAATCATTTATCTTTGCCCATCCGATCAAATTCGAGTGCGATGAATTAACTACAAACAAGTCAGTACAATTCTAATTTGATGCAAAGAACTCGACAGCAAAATCAACTTTAGGGCAATTTCAATACCCTGTTCGGATTACGTATACGTCATTGTAATGTTCGCTCATTTCAATAGGCAATGGACATGGTTATTGAAATTGCCTTAAGTTGCTTTTTCGACTAATTCTTTGCCAAAATGGTATTTAACACGTGAAATTTGCAGCAATATTTCTTATTGTACATATAAAACACTCAAAATCACAATTTATTGCACAAGTGTTGTACTTGTATTCCAAATCACCGGCAGTCCCCCAAAAATAGTGGTAGAAGTTGAGGTTCTATGATGATTATGCTTTACTCGATAAAGTCCTGACTTATATGTAAGGATTATCATCAAAGATAAAAGAAACATGGCAGAAGCATGTTGAACAAACCCTTAAATCAAAACAAATTTGTAGGCCTTTTTACACCAGATGACACTGTACAAAGAGTATAACGTTATGCAAGTCATCTACATGATACAAAAGAGGAAGTATATATTTTTTTAAACATGTAGGGTTGTAGGCCTATTATGAAAATGTATTTTGCTTTTTTTTTTTCCGTGGGGGTGTCAAGGATGACGGTGAACAAATAAACTCAGGCTGCCTTCTTGAAAGAGAACTAAAAATGATATTGATAGAAAAAAAAAAATCTGTTTGATATTATCTTGAACTTGAGAGAATAAAAATTTAACCTTTTGAAAGAGAACCAATCCCCTCCCCCTTCGAAAAAAATGTACATGATATTAGTTGACGTTACTTATATATGAAAAGCAACTGAACTTCAGTGGAAAAACCAACTTCAAAATTTCAAGTGAAGAAGGCACAAGGCCATTTATTTTGACAGAGAAGATCCGATATAATATGATATAAATAGGCATTGAGAAGCACACGGTCTGGTGGGCTAGTTGAAAAGATCGAGGACTAAGCAATATGGCGGCGTGTGCACTCGAGCGAATCCTCCAGCTATACCGCGATCTGTGCATTGGGAATGGGTATGAGCCTTCTACGTCTTTAGGAGTTCTGTGATCAGTGGCGGCACCAGGATTTTTAAAGTGGGGGGGGGGGGCAAATGGGGGCAAAATAAAATGTTGGGGGGGGCAAGGGCGGACAAAAAAAAATGTTGACACTTTTTGTAGTGAAAATGTACAGAATATTCGGCTATAAACCTACCCAGATATGAGGACATTTTGAGCATCTAGCTGAACTGCCCGATTATAAAGAGGTGTTAGTTATATACTGCAAGCGAGCGAAGCGAGCGAGCAAAAATTTTGACATTTTTCGTAGTAAAAATGTACAGAAATTACATATTCGGCTATAAAACTACCCCAATATGCATGAGGACATTTGAGCATCTTGCTGCCCGATTATGAGGTGTTAGTTATTTATTGCGAACACTTTTTGTGGTGAAAATGTACAGAAATTATATTCGGCTATGAAACTACCCAGATATGAGAACATTTGAGCATCTTGCTGCCCGATAATAAGGTTGGTAGCTATACATTGCGAACGGGCAAAAATTTTGAAACTTTTTGTGGTGAAAATGTACAGAAATGATTATTTGGCTATAAAACTACCCCAATATGAGGACATTTAATCATCTCGCGGCCTGATTATGTGGTGGGAGTTATAGGCCTGTATTGCGAGCGAGCGAAGCGAGCGAGCAAAAATTTTGACACTATTATAGTGGAAATATACAGAAATTATTCGGCTATAAAACTACCCAAATAGGATATTTACACGAGCTGAGCGAACAAATTTGCCCCATGCCCCCCCCCCACCTTGATGCCGCCACTACTTTCCAAGTTTCCGTTTTCTTTCTTTTTCCTTCTTTTCTCCATTCCTTTTTCACTTTTTTCTTTCCTTTTCTTTTCTTTTTCATTTTCCACCCTTTTATTTTTTTTCACTCCGAAAATTATTGGGGGGGGGGGCAACTGGGGGGGGGGCAAAGCTTCTGACTCCCCCCATGCCCCCCTTGGTGCCGCCACTGTCTGTGATCGGACCCAGGTTCGAAACTGAGTCACGTCTTTCGGATGGTGACGTTAAAGGTCGGTCTCCAGACGTAAATAATCATATCTGATTGATACACGTCTGTAAAAACCCAATTACACACACACACTCGTGTTTCTGATTGGTTTATTTTCTCTACCAGAAGCTGAATTATTCATGATAATTTCTCGTAGGAATTTGACGAAAGATTTCAATTTGAAACATAAGAAAACAACAATTGACGTTGACGGGTAAGCAAAGGCGGCGTGCAGCAAGCTGCACGCTGTGTCGACCCCCCCCCCCCCCCCCCCCGCAATCAGAGGACTAACCCGCGCGTTTCGAGGATCGACCAGGAGATACGCTGTGTCGACTCCCCCGCAATAGTCTGCGCGTTTCGAAGAAGAAGATCGACAAAGCAGCACAGCCGCCTTGATTAAAGGCTACGTGACGTGGTATTCGATAACTTGGTCAGGATAGCCATTTTCGCGCAGAATATCCTTGACGAGATCGATCTCTGCTTTGAGTTTGCACGGAGAGCAGGTTCTCTGTGCTCTATCAATCAGGATATTGATAGACAAATTTTGTACCGGGTGGCCCGGGGGGGGGGGGGGCACTCGAATTATATTTTGACGGGGGTGTGCCTCACGAATCCCCGAAAAGGGGGTCTAAGGAACTGACTTCAAGGTGTAAAATACGGGGTCTTGGGAACTATGATCTATTGGGCAGAGTGAAAAACAGGGTCTAGGGAACTACAAAACTAACCTCGCTTTATCGGCGGTACACCTTCGCTATCGCAGGATCTCGGCCGCGGGACGGGCCGCGCCGGGGGCCTATGGCAAGCCATCGGGGTCTACCTACGTCTACTAGTACGCGTACCCAGTAGACGTCACGTAAAACCAAACGGTACGTCACGTCTACTCGTTACGTGACGTGTACCCAATTTCGTGTACTCTGTCGTGACCTTACGTCACGTCACGTCTGTTCAATTACGTGTGCTTTGTTCAATACGTCACGTCTTCTTTGAAATGGTCTAATTCCAGGCGTTTTTTTTTTTTTTTTTTTTTTTTTTTTTTTTTTAATGAGACCGCTTCTATTCTCTACATAGGGGATGTGCCGGGATATGACTATGAGAGTTTGGGAAATCAAATCCCGATTATCAGGATTCCCCTCTTTGTTATGAAAATGGATGGCTCTATCATGATCAAGTTCAGGGGTCGCTGAACCGGGGGGGGGGGGTGATCTGGCTAGGGAGTGCAGGCTTCCCCTCCACACACATACACGCACACACACACTCCCCTTTGCTTATATTAATAATAACATATTATGCTCTTACTCATGCTCAACCTCCTGCCCCCACTAGGGGGCTGCAGCCCTCCATGTTTACACACTAGAGATTCGTTTCATTATGCTTAATACCGTGGAATTCCAATAAAACTCTGAATCCCCCTCCATTTAAAAAAAATCATGCATTATATTTTTCCACTTATAGAAACATCATTTACAGTGTTAACAAACTTGAAATTAGTGCGCCCTTAGAAAGGTTTATTGCAGGACTATATTTCTGAAAGCATGTCTGTTTCTGGTTTTATATATGTTCATTGTTTTACTTGGTTTCCATAAGGGAATAAATGACACGTAATCACAAGAAAAAATAATTATCACATTTTGTATGTGCATTGGTACGTCGGTGCAGCCCTGTATTTTCCCCTCTGCCACTTTTTGTATCGTCCTATTAAAATATTCGCTTCGTCTATTGTTTTCCTTGTTCATTTATTCCCTTGCCGTCTTCTTTGATTTCTCTTGCTTTGTTCATGGAAGGAACGGACGTGTGACTCGAACAGTGGGGTGGGGGTAATCAGAAGGACCCTTTCGATGGACAATCAAAATTGACCTGGATTAGCGGGGGGGGGGGAGAATAACTGGATGAAACCTAGAGGAAAAAGTTCAGCAAAACTCCTGCTATCATGAATGGCCATGCACTGTCAGACATTTCAAATTGCGGCAGATGCGCGGATGCCCGCCAGACGCCCCCACCCCCTCCCTCATTGAGCGAGGTAGGCCTAGGTTGGAAAGGTATCATACCCAATGCACTCAAGCAGAATAATATAGTCACGACTGTATAATGCCACACGTCATCTTAAATGGTTGCTTGTACCCCCCCCCCCCAAAAAAAAGGGGGTGAATGGAGGAGGGCAGAATTGAATGGATCAGTAGGAGAACCTCAATATTTAAAAAAGTCAGGGATGAATATCAAGCATGATTCCACGTATTACAAGTGACATCTGGATGATATTGTTGGGCTACAACAGTGATAAGACCCCATGCCCCCCCCCCCCCCCCCCCCCTCTAGATAAGAATGATAATAATGATCGGCAGGGAAGGGCTGCCTGGTGAATTCCAGTCGTAAATGTTCATAATTGCAAGACAATAAATAGAAAGGGGTAGGACAAATAACGAAATGAAATAGGATGAAAATATGCTGCAGAACTCCCTCTATCGTGCCCACTGTAAGACATTAAATTTGAAATGGTGGGGGATGTCCGTCAGACGCCCCCGAATAAATGACCTAATCCCCATTCACTGAGATACGTCAGCTGGAGAGGTATCAGGATGGATAGAAAGTATTCAAAAGAAATTTACATAATGTATGATGTTCGTATGGTGTATGTCATATGAAGTGGGTTCTTATGAATATTATATTATACTGCCCCTGCACAAAAAAGAAGAGAGAAAAAAAGCAAGTATTAGCTGTATTAGCAAGAGCAGTAATAAATTTATATCAAGAAAAGCCTTGATCAGGGGCGGCGCGCCCGCGGGGGAGGCAGGGGGTACAGTGCCCCCAGTTTTTCAAGTACCCCCAAAGTGCCCTTTTTATTTCTGAAAAATGCCCCATTTCCCTCCGATAAGTGCCCATTTTACTACTAGATGTGCCCCTTTTTATTTCTAATAAGTGCCTTTCCCCTTCTGACAAGCGCCCCTTTTTCGCCTTCTGAAAAGTGCCCCTTTTCAAATCTGATAACTTCCACCTTATCTCTCTGATAACTATCCTTTTCTCCTTCTGATAAGTGCCCCTTTTCACCTATTATAAGTGCTCCTTTCCATCTCTGATAAGAGCCCTTTCCTCTTCTTATAAATGCCCCTTTTACCTATATTTCCAACTCTTTTTTTTTTTTTGACAAAAAGAGCCAAGAGCCATATCTAGCTACAAAGAATCGGTGCGGCTTTCAAGTACCCATATTACTACAACTACAATGCAAGGCAGCGGAGCTGGAGGCAAAACGGGCACAATTCTCTCTCTCTCTCTATGTTCACCCTTTGTAGGTGCCTCCTTTCCCCAAATAAGTGCCCTTTTTTGCTGCCCCCACCCCACTTTGAAAGGCGCTCAGCCGCCCCTGGCCTTGATACTATGACCCCACATATTAAAAAGAGCCACTGGCTGGCATCAAGTCTTGGGTTGTGCCCTACGAGTCGCCCCCGGGCTCCATCCTACCCCGCCCACCTCCGAGTGAGCTGAACCGGTGAATTCAGTTATACTCAGCAAGACATTTCAAGTCGTAGGTGGAAAGAAAATGACGGAGTGAGACCAAGTTACGGGGAATGTCTGCCCAACGCCCATGAATATGAATTGCACAAAAAAGTAGCTAGATCAACCAGAAACGTAATAGTGGAGCAGCATATCGTAATAGTCCGAAAATGGGGGGGGGGGGGGGGGGGGGGGGGAGGGGCCTTTCGCGGGGCAGCATACTCCATATAGGCATCCAGTGACCATTCATTATACACGGATTCTAGCATTACCGGTATGTACAACCTGACTTCCTCTAATACTGCACTTTTCTTACTGATCCAGTCAATTCCCCCGTCCTATTTTTTTTTTGGGGGGGGGGGGGCGGTGGGGGTGGGGCATTCTATGGCGTTTGATAGGCACTTAACTTGTGGTATAGGAATGTCATAAACAGTGCTTATCTAGGGAATTATGGTGCCCGGGACAAACTATAAAATTGCCCCCGCCCCTCCCTGATTAAAAAACAAAACAAAACTGATATTAACCTCAAACACTTTGTGGAAATGAATTTGAGGCACTTTACCTTGGATAGTTACAGGAAGTTTTTAAAAACTTTCAAGATCCTAACGAAACATTTTTCTGCGAGTGAGCAAAGGGACCAAGCCAAACTTGAATCTTTATTCATAATAAAAATTTAATTTTGTCATGAAAATATACTAAACATGGAATAAAATTAACAGTCTACCTCGCTGCTGGAATAGGAGGTGAAAATCGCCCCAAAATTGGTCTTTCCTAGTTTTTTCCCCTTTCCTCCCCCTTTTCTCTTTTTTCTTAAATGGAGTGGAACGGCGGGGGGGGGGGGGGCGAACATCAATGTGCTCGGCCATTTGCGATGCTTCAAATTCAAGTCAGTGGCAACTCACGCGTGGTAATGAATGTACCTGATAAGGTCGCTCCCATGTCCTTTACAACATGAACATGCCGGGGGGGGGGGGGGGGCATAACCTTTACCAGAAGACACGGGATCCCGTCCGAAGGTACTTGTTTTTGATGCCGTTATGGGATAGAGGGGTCTGGCTACATGCACAGAGGAACATTAGTTCTTCGCCAAACCTGCGCACTCTTTGTCAGAAAATCATGGATGAAAGGGCCACTCTATGAAATGTCGAAAGGGGTTTTCCTCACCAACCAGCCTAATTTGAAATATATAAAATAAATTACGAAGGGCGCAGGAGCGTCACCAGAGCGTGCAGTGACTTCTCATTTTCCTTAAATCTCTCTTTGCAAATTTAGAAGATTGAAAATACAAAAGCTCCCTACAGTGCGAAGGGACTTCGATATCTTATTTAAAGGGGTAAATGGGAGGGGCAAGTTGCCCCCTTGAAAATTCTAGAAATAATAGGAACTTTCAGTAAAGTGAGGAAATTATATCGTTATAGTGAATAATCATCCAGTTAGTCTTTTAAAAGTTTGAATAAGCTATAGTTATGCAGGGGCCGCAAAGCATTTTTGAAAGTGAGGGGGGGGGGGCTGATTTGATTTCACTTGAATAATGACAATCTCGCACCTTTTTCGGGGAATTTATGAAACGTGTCTACTCAAACAAGTGTGGGGGGCAGCAGTCCCCAGCCCCCCCCCCCCCGGTTCCGCGGGCCATGTTATGGAATACACTCCTGCAACACAACTCGCCACTCCTGTGCTCCACTTCATTGAAACCGAAGCCCCCAAGGGCCGCCTCCGGGTCCCCCTCCCCCCCCCCCCCCCCCCCCCCGCTCTACATCTTTCTATAACCCCTTCCTCCCACATCCATTCCGGATGTACATTGCATTGTCTTATCCTCTGATTTTCTTTTTAAAGACCCTCTCGTATGATGACACACATCAGGGATTTCAAAACTATAATTTTTCAGGGTTGGAGGAGAACCCCCTTCCACATCCACACCTAGGTGTATATGCAGTTTCCTACTATCAGTTTTCTTTCCAAATTAGTAAAATTCGTGCATCGTTTACCTCTCTTGGGTAATAATAATAAATTACATTGTAAAGCGCAATGAAGTATTCACGGAATATACGCTATATAATTGTAACATGATTTTATTATTATTATTATTGTTATTATTATTATTATTATTCTATTATTATAATTATTATTATTATTATTATTATTATTATTATTATTATTATTGTTATTATTATTATTATTATATTATTATTATTATTATTTATTATTATTATTATTATTGTTATTATTATTATTATTATTATTATCATTATCATCATCATCATTATTATTATTTCTAATTTCAAAAATTTCGTGGGAGGTGAGAGATGAATCTAAGACAATGACAATTATCCCCGCCGGAAAGTTACCCCCTAGCACAATTAGCTCTTGGTATCACAACGACAGCCTCCCTCCTCTCCACCCCCCCCCCCTCCCAAGGGGGCTGGGGGCACAATACCCCCACATTTTCAAGTAGATTCAGCCTATTTTTGTCTGATAAGTGACGGTTTTGTTCATAAGTACCCCCCCCCTTTCCCCTTCTTATAAATGCCCCTTATCACTTCCAGTGAGCTGTGCCCACTTCCTCTTTTAATAATGCCCCCAGTGAAAATTCAGATACATTTATACAGTTTTCTTTCCTACATTGTTTTAAAAATGTTAAAGGAATGGGGAAAATTGAAATAACAGACCAATAAAAGTTTGAGTAAAATCTGATAAGAAATGAGAATGTTATTAATTTGTTAAAGTTGTAATCAATCAAACACAACTTGGCAACCGACTCCGTGACGTATCTTGTAAGGGCCCCATCCCATTTGCCCTGCAGTACTAAAAAAATATTTTCTGCTTTTATTTAAATCAGCTAAATACCAGGGTGAAATTCCCCTTTCATGTAACTATTTGCGAGCGACTAAAAAAAATTTGGCCTCTATGTTTGATTGAAAGTTTTTTTTGTTGTTGTTGAAGGTCTACATGACTGTACTTTACAATAATGCATAAGCTATTGATTTCTTTGTTTTATAAGTTAATACATTGTATCATAGTTTATCTCAGTGAATAATATACAAGGACTTTCAAATTAGCTCTCAGACTGTTGGGCTCGACACGTGCCCAGGCCTGTCATAGAAGCCGAGGAAAAGGAGGGGGGTGGGGGCAGAGAATGGGGATTTGTAGTTCCTTGGCTTCGCTCCCTTGCAGATTAATATAGATGCAGTGTTTTTCTACTTATGACTTTTGACAAACATGGCGCGGTATAAATGGTCACTATTATTATTTACAAATCCCGTCTACTACAAGGCCCACAAATAGAATGGGTAACACCGTCTGTTCGCCCACTCGCAAGGAAAAATAATGTGACATAAATCATTTTACAGTAAAACAATGGAAAATATTTATATTTTCTAGTGCTCTAAGTTATTGTTTCTTACTCAGTCTCTTCACCATTCCCTCTCATATTAATAAGGTAGTGTTTCTAAAGACTGTTCTGTATTAGAAACACGGTTCAAGTCAAGGCCTCGGAAGTAAGGGGCAGGGGCTATACTCAATTTTTCCCCGCCCTTAGCGAAACAAGAACCTATATTGCACTTACTAGTAGATGAAGTACTGATCATTGTGTACTATAGAAACTCAGTCTACATGCGAGGCCACGATTTTGTGGTACAGAGGCTCGATCTCTTCTATATAAAAAGGGGTAGGGGAGAAGGAGGATCGATTCTGATGATGATTTAAACATCAATTGATTGAACATAATATGTACATTACCATGGCGGCGGATCCGGGGTTCGGCAAGGGGCTCGATGGGCCCTCTGCAGAGTTCCGAAATCAAGAAAAGTGTCCTTGCTGTGACAAAAGAAAATCTTCTGAGGAACAAAATGCCCCTCCTGTCAATTGCCAATCCTGTGATAAAATTGTCCTTTAATTTATCTGATTTATACTGCTTCATTGAGAAGATGATCTCTTTTAATTTATAATAGGCATACAATTGTTTGCGTGTGTTCTTGTTCTATCCCAGCAACAGTCACACCCCCCCCCCCCCGCCCCCTCACTGTATAACGTATGAACATTCAGTCTTTAAAAAAATAATTGTTTTAATGAATACATTGAATTTATCAACAGTCTTTTCACTAACGCCTTTGCGACTAGAATATTCATTAGGCCTGTGTGACATTGACAGCCGATCCCCCCCCCCCCCCGGCTTAGTATATCTATAATACGTCTATGGTATAGGTCCTATGACGAAATTTAGTGGAATCTAGCTCTGCCTCCACATGGATTACAAATCTTCTATGATTTTTCAAAGTTCAAGTATATAATGCCAAGGAGTGTAACAACCGATGAAGATTTTTTTCTTTAATTGTTAAGAAAACAAACCATTTGTTTTATCATTTACTCATCATTATTTTACACTATTTTTTTTCCTTCTTCTTCTTCTTCTTCTTCTCCTTCTTCTTCTTCTTCTCCTTCTCCTTCTTCTTCTTCTACTTTTTTTTTTTTTGGGGGGGGGAATTAAGGGGTGGGGGGGGGGGGGAGGGGCTTCACATTTTTTCGCCGGGGAAGGGGGAGGAGGACGAGGATGTCTCGTTTCAATTATTATAGCAGATAACTCCTTGGTTATAGCATGGGAATGTATTAATGTAACTAGGATTCCCTGGTTATAGCAAGGATAGGCAAGCCATCTCCCCATTAATGTATTAGTACCTCTTATGCACTGGATATCAGCTGGTTAATCCTTGATGGGTAAACAGGCGGCCTTCCAGTGGTCATGACAACGAGTCCACAGAGGTCATGACCCTTAATTGCACAACAGATGGAGGATAAGAGCGTGATGAATAGTGTCCATGTAGTAGAAGTTTGTATACTTTGTATGCACTATATAGCTTTGACTATTATAGTAAACATGAGCTGTACATGTGGGGGAGTTCTCCTAATCTAAATCATCAACTTGTTTCTCTTTCCTCCGCTCATTACATGTGGGGGAGTTCTCCTAATCTAAATCATCAACTTGTTTCTCTTTCCTCCGCTCATTACATGGTATTTATGAATAAACTTTATACATTAATTTCATTATGACAAATTTTTATGACGATAATAAAAGCAATATTAATAATAATAATAATAATAATGATGATGATGATAATAGTAACAATCATAATAATGAAATAAAAATGAGTAGTAGTAGTAGTAGTAGTAGTAGTAGTAGTAGTAGTAGTAATGACAATAATAAACCAACTCCGCACGGTTTATACTTTACTTTGATTTTTGTTAGTTTGCTAAAAAGAGTGTAGGCCTACTACTACTCTAAAATTTTATAGGACGGCTTAATAATCAGTCACAAACAGAAATATATTAAACACCCTGAGCCCCTGCCAAGCCCTATACTTCCCTTATTGAACAATATTATTAACGTGCATGGTTTGCTTTATTGACAAAAAAAAAAAAAAAAAAAAAAAAAAAAAAAAATCCTGGAAATAGACTAACTCTTAGCTGACGTCACGTAACGACCAGAGCACACGTAATTGTATAGACGTCACGTAATGACTAGTCAAGGTACACGTTACCTAAATGACAAAGCACACGTTACAGTAACTGACGCTTCTGAACCCTTTGGCCACCTATGGCCGGAGGGGTCAGTAACGTCTCTAAAAGTAAAGTACACGTACCCTTAAACACACGTGACGTGATGACCAAAAACAGTACGCGTACTGAATACTGGCTTCTGATTGGTCAATATAGGTACGTGTATCGAAAATCAAGTACACGTGGTGAGTAGACGTAAGTAGACCCCGATGGCTTGCCATGCAATTTCGATTGTGTATTTGAGAGACGGGTGGAGGGCATTCAGATGTGAAAGAAAATTCTCACACGCGGCGCGCGCTGCTGTGGAACATAGCAAACGTATCATCTACGTAACCATGGTAACGATAGTACGTGTACACTAACGGGGCAAGTTTAGGACTTATATCAACGAATGCACGCTTTTCGTGATAGCCTAAAGATATTCACAAGAAGGCCTATAGGGCCCGAAGGCAAACCCATAGCAACATCGTCAATCTGCGCATACATGACGTCATTGAAGCTAAATGTTACGGTGCGCTTAATAGCTGACATCAATTATTCTTTGAAGACGGGTTCGGAAATAGAAGGCGCTTCAATGTCACTCTGTTAAAAAGCAATTGTGGGCATACATCAATCGCTTCTATCGGAGGTACATTGGTAAAGTGGCTAGAAATGTGGAAAGAATTAGTGGTAATGTCAAAATCAATAGTACATGCGCGCATTGGATAAGCAGTGCCGTCACCAGCTTTTTTCAAGGGGGGGGGGGGATGGTTGCCTTTTGGAAAAAAAAAAAGGACAAAACTTACCAACTCCAATGTCAGGCAGTGGTGCTGGTGGCGCAGATATGAGCTGTTCGACAGTACACAATAAGAACATGTCGCCCTTTTCAAAAGACACCCCCCCCCCCCACCCGGCGATGCCCCCCCCCCCAAAAAAAATCTTTTTTTTTTTGTCTGGAGGGGGGTGCGTTCGCACCCTCCAGCATCCCCCCCCCCCCTGGCGACGCCCATGGATTAGTATTCTAGATTATGATTGACCCCAGCTAGAGTCTTCTTTTTAGTTGTTTTTTTTTTAAATTTACCTTCTGTTCCCCGTTCCCATGAATACAGGACCGTCTTTGCTATCTCAGGATCAGTGAGTACAGCGCAGTGTGGTATTGTAAGTGTGGCAGGTTTCTTAAAGCGAAGTCCCGAAGGATAACACTGGAAGCCGTGGCTGATTAGAAGCTCATCTTCTTCTAGAGATAGACTATCTGGAATCTCTGTAAGTACCTCAAGTGTTATTTCTACCGATGCTAAGTCATCGAGCGCACCAGGTGGGATGTCCAGAATCAACCCGTGAGATACAGTGCATAGTTTTCCCCCAAGGAAATTAAAACTTCCCACTGCAACGCAACCATCTGGTAAATTGCAATAAGCAATAGTTTTAAATGAGTAACATTAATAGATAGGGCTACTTTCTAATGCTCTAAAGTATTGTCGGAAATCGATGTAAACAAGCAGAACTACTTAGAAACATACCCAAGGATTTTGAATTTAAGAGGTTTGAAAAGTATCCATATTCCCTACAATGTGTTCATTATTATACGAAATATTTCATCAGTATCTATGCCATTCATTCAAAACGACTGGCCGACCTAAACGTCCATTTTTTCTTGGGTTCGTAATTGGTGACTAATACTAATCCCCCCAATATATAAATAAATAAATAAATAAATAAACAAACATATTTTTTATAAAATTGATCTGCATGCTTGGGTTTTTTTTTTTTTTCGTTATGATATGAGCTTCAAATGTCACTTCTGTAAAGAGGTACTGTAAATTCATTCACACTCTCAATTAGCATAAACGCGGCTTATGAGTTGGCTACTCGAATAAAGATGGATAAACACGGAACCCAAGTGGGTTTCGTGCGCGGACTTCAATGCCATTATTTATTCCCTTTATCTCTAAACCATACTATGAAACCATATTAAACGAGGTAGATTCCTTAAAGGTGGACATCATACACTGTCATGACTGCAATGTTTCATATAGACCTGTGATTGGTCCCGTCAAGTTTGGATCTATGTACTAATTTGAACCATACTCACTTGCATCACGACTTTCTGCTCTGTCAATTGGCTCTGTTGCTGGAAGGTCATCATCGTTACTCTCCTCGTCCACCTCATTTTGTCTACAGTGAATAACATATCAAATGAATTGGCGTTACATATTAAACAGTGACGTCACCATGTTGTCTTTCCTACCATTGTATCACTTAGTATTTTACTAGGCCTGTCATGCCTGTGTAGATGACTTTAATAGCGAATTCATATGCAGTACCTTAGCATTTATTAGATATATTTGGAATTATTATTCTATCTTCCGATATATGAAGCGGTTGCCATCCTTGATGGTCCTCTATATAGAGCAGAGCGACTCTTTTTTCTTAACTTTAATTATTCCAGCAGAATTCATTCAAATTGCACAATATCTCCCATTACAGGGGCTGTTATATTTCGCACAACAGATAATAAAACATGTTGAGTTTTTTTAATGCACATTTTATATGTCGAAAAGTCAAACGACAAGATAAGATTAATACGCCAGAACGTTTCTTTATTGGAAAGAATAAAATAAGATCGTTACAGTTTTTTTAACGCAATGACATAAAACAGATTTGAAAACATTGGGTCATTCCCTGATATTTGGTATTAATCATTATTATAGCGACAGAAGTGAAAATTGTCCGTTTTGCTTCATAGCATAATGTTAACATTAACTAATCGTATAAATTAACATTAAAATATAGTAGGCCTATTCAAGACAAAACGTGTCATTTATCATTTGATCGAGCGAACTATTCTTTTGTTATTCTTCTGTTAACGGAGTTCATGAAATATGTACAAGACCTATTATTTTAACAAGTTCAGATATGGATGTATTATGTTCATTATCAGTATACCCGAGTCTCTCCCCCCCCCCCCCCCAAAAAAGTGATACACTTTTAAAACGGCCCCTAAAATTAAAAAAAAAAAAATTGAAAAAAAAATTAGTGAATTTTGGGGAAATTTATATATATAAATATATATAGATAGCTGAAGGTCTCTTCTATCATATGACCCCAAAAAAGTTCAGAAATATTTCATGCTTGAGCACTGCCTACTTTTGTAAAAGACGTGAAAATTAGGTTGCGCAGGAATTCACTATCCAATTTGGCTGAGATGAAAAGTTCTCCAGCTTAGAAATTGCTTATGGTATGGTATGAGTTTATGATATACATGTATTATGATGGATATGGGTCTGTGTGGTGTATGACATGGTAAATCAAAAGTTTATGCATCAGTGATCATAATTTGACTGTGGAAGTTTTAAAAGCATTACCCGCTGTTGATCTGTGTTAATTGATAATGAATTATCAGGGTTGGGATTTGTTCTGGGTATGGCGTGGTTTATGTCACCATTATTCTGGAACAGAAATTTGATAATTCAGAATCAAACACTGATCCAATCAATTAATCAATGAATCAATCAAACACTGATTAAAAAAAACCAATCAGTCAAACACTGATTCAATCAATCAATCAGTCAAACACGGATTCAATAAATCAATCAATTAATCGATCAATCAATCATGACTCAATAAATCAACAAAAAACAACAAAAATCAAACAACCAATCAATCAACCAAATGGGTATTAATTAGCAAACTTTCTTTATGGCAAATGAGTTTTGGGCAAGGAAAGATGGAGATGAATGGTTTGAATTGGAGCAAAATGCCTACGGATGGACCTATGACAATCAAAAACACCCCCCCCCCCCCTCCCCGGAGTCGTGACACGGCACACACACACACACACGCACACAACCAAATACACAACAATCGCCCCCACCCCTCCCCCCTCAACACGAACGACCAGGAGCACCGCTACAATTACCACAGACATCAACACCAGATAATACGGTACTGTCAAAACAACTTCCATAATCAAATTGTGATTAAAAAGACAATACATGATCACTCATGCATAAACTTTTGGATTCATAATACATGTCATTCAATGCAAAAACCCATTTCCATCGTGATTTATCATAAGCTCATCAGACAATCAGCATTTTCTAAACTGGATAACTTTTCATTTCACCCAAAGTGGATAGCCAATTCCTACGCAACCTAATTTTCATGTCCTTTACAAAAGTGGGCAGTGCTCACTCAAACATAAAACACTTTTTGGTGTCATATGATAGAAGAGACTTTCAGCTATCCGTATATATATGTGTATATAAATTTTCCCAAAATTCGATAAAAAGTTTTATTTGGGGGCCATTTTAAAAGTGTATCACTTCTTTTGGGACACTCGGTATTGTCAAGAAAGGTCATGCCAAAATAACAGTCAAATAATTTACAAAGCATATTACTTTGGTACTCTCTGTCTTGGAGATGAGGAGGCCCGAAGGTTTTTCTCGCTGGTTGGGAAGTGAAACACCGGTTCACCTAAGATGAACATTAATTTGTACAAAACTTTTATTTAAAATTAAGAGCATTTCTTACATTTCAAGAAGCAGATACATGCCTTGCCCAAAAAGGAGAGTTGTAATGTCCCGGAATCATCTAGACTCGAATATTTTTAACATCAATAGTTTGTTCCTCTACAATACTACATGATATCTCTCTCTAACTAAATACTATATTGCACGATTTTATTTGAAATAGACTAATACACCCAAGGGATTATATACACTTTACGTTTGATGAGAAACAAAACTTCTTCATTATTAACAAATAAATAGGACATATAGGGAAAGAAAATGGAAATGCAATACGTGTACTGGTCAAAGCAGCTTACCATGTATCGAAGAGGGATCCTCCTCGCATGTGGACGAGCATAAGGAGCCGAAACTGAATATTATGGAAAGGAATTTGAAAAGATTGACATTAAATTACATTTTCCTTCAGTTTTCATATTTTAAAAAAGGTACAGTATAAATGCACTTTACCAAGAAATAAGATATAATATTTAAACGTTTTTACCCGGTTAAATTATTTTTGTAAAAGGAATTATTGACTATTTTCGTCTTTCGAAAACCATTCACCGCGTTCCTAAAAATTATTTAGTTGGATCAGAATGTGAACGTTCAGGCAATTATTGATGAACAGTATTTTAGTTCATTGAAATAGGATGTTTCTGTATTATGTTATAATTTGGTTTCTTCGTCCTTTTGTAAAAAACTTAGACGTAGGTAACAAATCGTAAAGCTTACTGCAACTTTTTAGTAAATGCATTTATTCAAATCAATTATAATGTAAAAATGCATTCCCCATTTCTTCTCGCTTCTCTTTGAAATGTTTTCCCCTTTTCTATCCTTTCTGTAACTCTCTTTGCCTTTGTCTTTACATACGGGGATATTTAATAAAAGAAGAAGAAATGCACCGTTATTTTGACTAAAATATCTTTAAAAGTACCAAACGATTCTAAGTGAAGCTTTGCTGCCAGCTGGTAGATGTATCTGCTAAACCTACGGTGAATTTCAAAAGGATTTACAAACGAATTTCAAATTTATAATTATTTTGGTGAGACTTTCAATTTTTCAAGCGTTACAAAGAGAGCACTTTGAATAGCATTCGAGCACAATAAGAGTATACCTGTTGCCTAAACATTTTCTACCAAGCTCTCGATTTAACTTAAATTCTTGTCACAATCAGCAGGGCGTTAAGATTTTAGACCTATGTGATTTAAAGAAGCATAAATCTAATTATCTAATTCTAGTATCTTCCGTTTTATCAGAGGCATATATAGTGGCCATATCAAATGAAATAAAATGTGTAGAAACCTAAAGTACAGTAGTTGATGAACATAAAAAAAATAAAATCAATGTTAAGCATTTATTTGCTAACTTGAACTTGATAATATTCGAAGAGTTGATAAGGTAAGACAATTGTTATTTTCAGTAAAAGAGAATGCTGTTTTAATTTGTACAATATTTACGCCATAATGCTTGAAATATAATAATTTGAAGAAGTATGTAAATCATGAATACATCAAAAACTTTTATAAAATATATTTCATTGATGCTTTCACCAAGAAAATCTGAGAAGGAATGACTTCGCACTGATGATCTAGACTTGTAGCCGCAACATATGCGCAAACATCTTAATGAATAGCTTTAGGGAATGTGGTTAAATGAACAGATCCTTAAATGACCATAATAGATTTATCTCCTTCTGGAATGAAACCTGAATTTGTAACCATTTAAAAAAAAACTTTCAACAAATAATCTAAAATGCGATATAGTGCAACTGATTCCTCTATCTCAAATGCACATTATTTATCTTTAAAAGTCGATTTTTTTTTTTAATAACGGCGGCGTTCACATTCTGGTCACTGTTTGGGGCACACATAAGTAATTCATCCGCTCGCAATGCATTGTGGGGTGGAGCAAAGTTAATAGGATAAAAATTGATTAAAGACATCTCTGTCAATTAAAAGAAAGTAACTGATTTTAAATAGTCATAGGGTTCTCGATTTTACATCTAGGCTGAGATGAGCTTGTCTTTTTGTAATTTTAAAGGGTTTATATTATCTCAGTTATTTCCACTGTTTCGGCCTGCGAGTCGGCGATAGTTATGTTTAGACGCGTTTCAGCCTTCACAAATTTTGTTATAACCGGGAAATGTCCAAATAAGGCATCTCATTCAGGAGATATTTAAATTATGTCTCTACTCTGAGCATTATAAGGAATTCCACCTGAAGTTTTTCAACAGTGGCGGATTTAGGGGGGGGGGGGGGGCAATCCCGGCCCGTGTTTCACGTATCGGCTCAAACAAATTGAAAGAAAATTGCTAAAAGCGTTTGTAATGCATTGTGGCCAATTTTATTTTTCTACTCAAATTTTCGACGCTCCCTGGCGTCTTCTTCATATATATATATATATATATATAACTGTATATATATGTAGTTTTTTTCTGTATTAACGGTTTATTTCTTCACATTAGAAGTCTATGGAATTATTGTTGAAGGTTACACCTAATCACCTGTTTACAAGGCATTCAGTGTGATTTGATTACTTACATTTTCTATGTTTTGGAAAACTGTAAACAAAAAAATAAAGCAATATTTTCCTGGGCATGAAGATGTATATTTTAAAAGATGACATTAAAATGATACAACACTTCAGATAGGATTATTTGTAAGTTTTTAAGCAATGATTATTGTTTGTTTGTTGCTTTTTTCGTATTATGGCAGAGGAGAAACCATATAAAAGAATTCTAAAATTCATTTCTACCTGCTTAACGAGTCACTTCTAATACTAGGAGTCCTAGATCGGATTTGGTCCAGTCTCTCTTCCCATGTCACATTTTCTTCTTGGACCTTAAGAAAGAAAACAGCTGTAAGATAGGATTACTAGTAACAATGGTCGATGCAAATTAATAACCTTCATGTTAGTAGTAGTAATGTTTACTATCTGCTAACTTATCTGCTAGTAATTAGGGCTTAGCCAAATAGACATGCTTGGTGGAGGTGTCGTGGTATAGTGGTTCATTCACTTGACTCTCCGTCAATCGAAGGGATGAGGGTTCGAATCTCATCCCAGCACTAGTGTATTTTGACAAGACATTAATCCACGTTTGCCACTTTCCACTCAGGAGTTAATGGGTACATAACAGGATTTATACCTTATACTGTGCGCTGATTACGGTTGTTGGAGCTAAAGCCAGGGTAATAATAATTGTTAAGCAGATAAAGGAACTCAATAATTTCTCTTTTTTTCCCTTTTTTTTCCTTCTTCCTAAAGCGCATAGAGACATTCTTACGTAATGTGTTATGCGCTTTACAAGAATTGTTTATTATTATTATTAATATCCAAACCCTTTTGAAGCGCATACAAGAACGGTTTATCATTATCATTATTAATATTATGCTAAGTCCTGCTTTATCCAGTCTAGATCTTTTGTTATTTGTTGGATGCGTTTAAGACGTGTCTTCGAATTAGGCATATTATGAGAAAACCCCCACAATTTCGGTAGAATGCATGTCATACCCTGTCCGAATATCAACTTTCCCATTTGTACAATTTTTTTGAGCGAGACCAAAAGTAGTGTGAAGGTACAAAAAAAATGATCGATAAGCGTTTCGAAATCGGATCCACTCACTGGACATAATTATCATAATCCAGTGACATGCAATAACATCCATGTGCCGATGAACTCACCTCGTACCAAAGACTCTCTGTCGATGCGTCTATTGGTTCTTCACGAGGTAATTGTTTTTTAATCTCTTCCATATTTTCTTGAAAAAGGAGAGAAAATAAGTTATGTACTATCAAATTCAAAGAATAAACTGTATCGCACTACCACTAGAGCATGTTTTTGACATTCTAACAAATATAAGAAGAAAAGAGTGTTATAGAGACCCCTCACAAAAAAAAAAAAAAAAAAAAAAAAAATATGCAATTCAAGTTTGAGCGTCAACATCTCTCTTGGCACTATTTTATCGCCTTTGATAAACAGTCGGGTAAGTCGCATTGTTATCACGTTCCTTTAGCAGTTCAAAATTGAGAGGGAAAAGTTATGGTACCTCTAAAAAGAGAAAATATAGTTTATCAAAAGCCTCCACCGGAGTGTGCGCGGCATAGATCTAAGACTAGACTTATGATGATGATATTATGATATATATATAGCGAGAGAGGTGTGGATGTGTGTACCAATCGGTTGAACCATGTTAAATTTAGATATGTGAAGAGAGAATAATGGTACAGAATGAAGCAGGTCACTCGGTGTATTTGCAAGCTTTCGGCTCCTGGCCTTCTTCAAGTTTATTTGCTGACTTTTAAGGTCGAAGCAAATGTATATGTACTCTCGTGTGTACACACGAGAGTGTGCGCGGCATAGATCTAAGACTAGACTTATGATGATGATATTATATATATAGCGAGAGAGGTGTGGATGTGTGTACCAATCGGTTGAACCATGTTAAATTTAGATATGTGAAGAGAGAATAATGGTACAGAATGAAGCAGGTCACTCGGTGTATTTGCAAGCTTTCGGCTCCTGGCCTTCTTCAAGTTTATTTGCTGACTTTTAAGGTCGAAGCAAATGTATATGTACTCTCGTGTGTACACACGAGAGTGTGCGCGGCATAGATCTAAGACTAGACTTATGATGATGATATTTTATATATATAGCGAGAGAGGTGTGGATGTGTGTACCAATCGGTTGAACCATGTTAAATTTAGATATGTGAAGAGAGAATAATGGTACAGAATGAAGCAGGTCACTCGGTGTATTTGCAAGCTTTCGGCTCCTGGCCTTCTTCAAGTTTATTTGCTGACTTTTAAGGTCGAAGCAAATGTATATGTACTCTCGTGTGTATATATATATATATATATATATATATATATTAATTTATCTAAATGCAAGATCATGACGATGTCTCGGAAGTTTCACAATACAAGTTACGCATATACTATTGATGGTCAGGAGTTACAAAATATTTAGGGCTTGTGATAAACAATACTTTAAATTGGAATGATCATTGTTCTGAATTTTTGGTGAAGTGCAGTAGACTTGTTGGTATTATACGGAGGAACTTTGTTGACTGTCCAAAATCTGTTTTAGGAAATCTTTATGAATCTTTAGTACGCTCACGTTTGGATTATTGTTGTATAGCATATGGGATCCATATAGAAATTCACAAAAACAATTGGTTGAACGAATTTCAGAAACGTTATTTAAGAATGATGTGCAAAGACTGGAGCACTAATTATGATACATTGTTACAAAAGTTCAGTGTGAATACATTAGAGAATAGACGAAAGTACCTCCAACATGTGTTTTATTATAAGCTTAATTGTCAATGGTTTAATAGATATAGGACACAAAATCAGTGCACACCTGCGAACGAAATAGAAACGATCATAACTTAAAGATGCATGTACCCTTCGCAAGAACAGATTATTGTATGAACTCATTTTATCCTAAAACCATAAATGACTAGTGACAAACTTCCAAAGTATGTAGTCAATATGAAAACTCTTAGCATGTTTTAAAAAAACGTTAAATAACCATCTCAACCCACACAGTTAATTTCACAGATGCTTTACCTCAGCTACGGAATTTTGTACTCTGCAGTACTACAATGATTTTACTTGCAATCATCACTATTTTCTATCGTTTACATCTTTTAAATGATACTTTGTGCAATATGTTTATGATATTGGATCTACTTGCTTTTGATATCCGAGAAACAGACTTGTATGGATTAATTAAACCTTTTTTTGTTTTCCCGAGATATGTTTATAATGTCTGAATAAGTTCAAATCAAATCAGGCACGCCGATATCTGCCCCCAGGCTAATAAGATATTTGACAATAGCGAGATGACCAAATGAAGATGCAACATGAAGAGGAGTCACACCTTTAAACTCTCTCCTATCGAGTTTTGGTCCTATAGTGATGAGATATTTCAGTACGTCAAGATGACCTCTTCGTGATGCAATGTGAAGTGGTTTCAAACCACTATTTGATGTTTTGTTCAAATCCGCTCCTGCATCTACTAGACATTCAACAACATCAAGATGACCCTCCTGCGAAGCACTATAAAGAGGTGTAAAGCCATCGTTATCAGTTATGTTGATATCTGCCCCCAGGCTAATAAGATATCTGACAATAGCGAGATGACCACGGAATGATGCAGTGTGAAGTGGTTTCGAACCACTATTTGATGCTTTGTTCAGATCCGCTCCTGCATTGACTAGACATTCAACAACATCAAGATGACCCTTCTGCGAAGCACAAAAGAGAGGTGTTAAGCCATCGTTATCAGGTATGTTGATATCTTCCCCCAGGCTTATAAGATATTTGACAATAGCGAGTTGACCAGACAAAGATGCAGCGAAAAGAGGAGTCCAAACTTTATAACCTCCCCCATCAAGTTCTGCCCCCTTAGTAATAATGTATTTCACAATGTCAAGGTGACCTTTATCTGCTGCAAAATGAATTGGTTTCGAACCACGATTTGAAGCTTTGTTCACATCCGCTCCTGCGTTTACTATACATTCAACAATATCAAGATGACCTTCGTGCGAGGCACTATGAAGAGGTGTAAAGCCATCGTTATCAGTTATGTTTATATCTGCCCTCCGGCTAATAAGATATTTAACGATAGCAAGATGACCACTGAATGATGCACAATGAAGTGGAGACTGACTCTTATAACCCCTCCCATCGACTTCTGCTCCTTTCGTGATGAGATATTTCACTACGTCAAGATGTCCTCTTCGTGATGCAGTGTGAAGTGGTTTCGAACCACTATTTGATGCTTTGTTCACGTTTGCTCCTGCATTCACTAGACATTCAACAACATCAAGATGACCCTCCTGCGAAGCACTATAAAGAGGTGTAAAGCCATCGTTATCAGGTATGTTGATATCTGCCCCCAGGCTAATAAGATATTTGACAATAGCGAGATGACCAAATGAAGATGCAACATGAAGAGGAGTCACACCTTTAAACTCTCTCCTATCGAGTTCTGCTCCTTTAGTGATGAGATATTTCAGTACGTCAAGATGACCTCTTCGTGATGCAATGTGAAGTGGTTTCAAACCACTATTTGATGTTTTGTTCAAATCCGCTCCTGCATCTACTAGACATTCAACAACATCAAGATGACCCTCCTGCGAAGCACTATAAAGAGGTGTAAAGCCATCGTTATCAGGTATGTTTATATCCGCCCTCAGGCTAATAAGATATTTAACGACAGCAAGATGACCACTGAATGATGCACAATGAAGTGGAGACTGACTCTTATAACCCCTCCCATCGAGTTCTGCTCCTTCAGTGATAAGATATTTCACAACGTCCAGATGACCATTACATGATGCAACATGATGTGGTGTCGAATCAATATTTGCTGCTTTGTTCACGTTTGCTCCTGCATTCACTAGACATTCAACAACATCAAGATGACCCTCCTGCGAAGCACTATAAAGAGGTGTAAAACCATCGTTATCAGGTATGTTGATATCTGCCCCCAGGCTAATAAGACATTTGACAATAGTGAGATGACCATCGAATGATGCAGCACCAAGAGGAGTATTTCCGTCATAACCTCTTCCATCAAGTTTTGCCCCCTTAGCAATGAGATATTTCACAATATCTAGATGACCTTTATTTGCTGCAAAATAAAGTGGTGTTGAAGCACTATTTGATGTTTTGTTCAAATCCGCTCCTGCATTCACTAGACATTCAACAACATCAAGATGACCCTCTTGCGAGGCACTAAAAAGAGGTGTAAAGCCATCGTTATCAGGCATGTTGATATCTGCTCCCAAGCTAATAAGATATCTGACAATAGCAAGATGACCACTGAATGATGCAAAATGAAGTGGAGTCTGACTCTCATAACCCCTCCCATCGAGTTCTGCTCCTTTAGTGATGAGATATTTCACAACGTCTAGATGACCTTTATCTGCTGCAAAATGAAGTGGTGTAGAACCAGATTTTGTTGCTTTGTTCATATGCGCTCCTGCATTCACAAGACATTCAACAACATTAAGATGACCCTCTTGCGAGGCACTAAAAAGAGGTGTAAAGCCATCGTTATCAGGCATGTTGATATCTGCTCCCAAGCTAATAAGATATTTGACAATAGCGAGATGACCACTGCATGATGCAGCAAAAAGGGGAGACCGACTCTTATAATCCCTCCCATCAAGTTCTACTCCTTTAGTGATGAGATATTTTACAACGTCAAGATGACCTTTACATGCTGCAACATAAAGTGGTGTCCAACCAATATTTGCTGCTTTTTTCACGTTCGCTCCTGCATTCACCAGACATTCAACAACATCAAGATGGCCGTTCTGAGAAGCGAGATAAAGGGTTGTATAGCCATTCTTAGAACCCGCATTCGGCTTTGCTCCTATGGAAATGAGATAATTCACCACATCAAGATGGCCTTTCAGAGATGCGGCATGAAGGGAGGATTTCTCCCCAAACGATACTTTGTTCACATCTGCACCTGCATTCACCAGACATTCAACAACATTGAGGTGACCCTCCTGCGAGGCACAATAGAGAGGTGTGTATCCTCCGTTATCATCCATGTCAAGCTCGGCTCCAACATCATCATGACCGGACAATGGTGTGTCCCTTGACGTGCTGGATTCGCTATTCACATCGGCTCCTCTATCAATGAGATATTGAGCAACATCCAGGTGACCATAATGAGATGCATAGTGAAGAGGTGTGTCGCCGCTCTTACTTCGCGTTTCTAGGTCTGCTCCTTCATCAGTAAGATACTTCACAAGATCAAGATGTCCTTCTTGTGTAGCAATGTGGAGGAGTGTCTTCCCCTCTGAATCTGTATCATTTATCATTATTAGTTTGGCATTACCTGACTCGCCTTCTAATAAAGAATTTAATTTCATGAGTTCACCTTCCTTGGCAGCTGTAAAGAGTTCCATGTTTATTTCAATCATTTTCCTTTGTTTTGGAGAAATCTAAATGAGAATGAGCCAAAATGTGCGAAATTCGATTCGTATAGGCAACTTCATGCGAATGAAGAGGGGAAAAATCAAATGAGTAGATTTTGGAAGATTTTGCTGAAGTCTGTAATACATAGAAACGTGGCTACGTCTGAGAGTGAATATCAAGCATTATTCAGCATCTCTTCGTTTCATGTGTTGTGTTGTGTAATCTAGAAGTCACTGGTCTCGGCTGATATGTTATTCACTTGACACAAATGTGTGTTCCGCTTAAATTTGATTCCCAATAACCACTTGTCTGTACTGAAAAATGATCCCACATTTTATTCAATGCCCTCGTCAATCGTACGAGAAGATACGCAGGTATAACAGGAAAAAACAAAACAAAGATCATCAATCCTCTGTTCACCCAATGTATGTCACGTCTCGTCTGTCCATAATATTCATTTAGTTCCAAATGGGAGCTGGTTTGATATATCCTGATAAATGAGTACACCAAAGAAAATCGGGTGTGTGTGACATGCACAGTTGTTGACAAGAACTGGTTCCTCAAGTTCGCACGCAAGCCTTTGGCATATATTGTCAAATGGCGTGTCCTAGGCTATAGAAAGTTAGCCATGCGTTGAACCATACATCATGTGACAACAGATATAGTATTTTTTGTTCTTTTTGCAATGTCGTCCCACGACATTGACTTGTTTTCGTTCACGTTCTGCATTAAAAAATTTTTTTTAAAATTCTTCTTCTTCTTCTCCTTTGCAATGTCGTCCCACGACATTGCCTTGTTTTCGTTCATGTTCTGCATTCTTATTCTTCTTCTTCTTCCACCAAAATCCTATTTGGTTTGCACGTATAGTGCTTGCTATCACTTTTTAGGTACTTTCCTGATGTCCATTTCCTTTCAAATTTCATATATGCCTGTTCCTTGCCATTTCATCTTGGTCACTGAACTTTTCATATTTCGAAATCGCTCAAGCATGACCATGCAGCCGCCATTTTGTCCATTTTCATGCCATTTTCATGCCATTTTTATGCCTTTCGTTCTCCTCGCCTATCTCCACTATCCTACACATCCTACAGACTTCTAACAAATTCCTGTACATAGTCCAAGAGTTGATCTTTACATTATAATAAAAATATTATTACAACAATTCCATCTTCATACTCTTAATTTAAGTCCGAAATCGGCCATATTAAAAAACGCTAAATTTCTTGAAATATTCACTCCAGAAACTGAAAAATTGCTATAACTTTCTCATATCAATTCATTTTCGTCTCAAAATTTACACTGTTTCTTGGTATTATCATTGCTGATATCCCTGCCAAAATTCATGCATCAATAATCTCGCATGATATAAATAGCGCCCTCTAAAGTTTTAAAACTGACTATCTTCTTGTGGCTGTATCTCCGTCATGCCTGGGTAAACCCGTACCCTTTATTGGATTTAGATACTTCAAGATATACCCTTTTCAGCCAAATAAAAAAAATATATACCTCATCACTGACCGACTTTGCGAAAATTGCCCGTCAAAATGACGATATTTACAGAATTGCCGAAATCCAACTTGCTCTAAATATTTATTTATTTATTCTGTGTTCTTTATACAGGGTAGTCTCTTCAGTACATAAAAACTGCTTTGAAAGAGAGCCCTGTGTTACATAAAACAATTAAAATACAATGTAGAACAGTTTCAGAACAATAAGATAACAGAACAATACAAAAAATAATATGTAAGAAATATTAACAAGTATAAATTTGGATCACGTCTTAAAAACACAACTCAAATATACATTTATTAAAACCAATAAAATGCCACGAAGGATCAATGGTTTGTGATCCGTTTCCATTAACAGATCCCTTCCTTACTCCCCCGGACATCCATAGCTCCCCCCCCCACCCCAACATCATACTCATTACAGCAATATATATGAAAAGGGTGTCGGCAAGGTTAAAAGTTAAAGCTTAGACACTTACATTGTTTCTTGAAAGACTCAAATGATACACAAGTTTGGACATTGATAGGTAGTCTATTAAAAATCATTGTTCCTTGGTAGGAAAATGTTGACCTCATATATTCTGTACGTGGTGTTGGTACAAAAAGAGGGCTGTTTGCAGCATATGCAAACGTTTAACCAACGTCTTTGAAATTTGGTGGGTATATGTATCTATATATTTGACAGCTGTCAGCCAAATTTGGTAGAAACTGATGACGTCATTGCAAAGTTATTACGGAAAAACCTCAATTTACCTGCATTACATAATATTGAATAATATGCTTATTTTAAATGGCGCGCTAATGGCAGTCAGCTCAATATGACCGCAATGAAATTCCCTTCTCAGGGATACCAAACACGGTAGATGGTCTCGCAGAAAATTTTCAGTAAATCGCGATTTAAGTCGGGTCATAATACGGATCCTGCATTTCCGCCCATGCATTACACGTATTGTCAATGAAGAGAATATCGAAATCGGTCAAGCGTGACATTTTAGACGCCATTTTGTTCTGTAAATCTATCATGCATCTCACACTTCGATAGGATTGTCATAAAAATATGAGAGTGGTCTCAAAATGACGGCCATGAAATACTCTTTCATATGATACCAAATACGGCACATAAAGAACCCCCCCCCCCCAAAAAAAAAAAATAATAATAATAATAAAAAATAAATAAAATGAAATAAATAAATAAACAAACACACAAAAAAAAACCACAAAAAAAAAAAACAACAAACAAACAAAACAAAACCAAAAAGTTAATAGCGAAGAAATTCATTTTAGTTTATGCATTTATTAAGGATATTTTCTTCAATACAATTCTACGCAAAGCCGATGTGGCGTGGTATACTATACGTCACATACATGTATAGTGTGGAAGCCACGTGGCCAGACTGAGCCTATGGAAAGGCATTTTATCCTTCTACCTTTCCCTATGTTTTGTTTGTTTTCATTCTTCTGTCATCTTGTCTTTCTATCTATGTTTTCCCCTACTGTCATTGTTTTATGATCTTTGATTTTTTCCTTGCCTTATGTTATGTTAAATACCACACAACCATCACCACCACCACCACCACTACCACCACCACTACCACCACCACCACCACTACCACCACCACTACCACCACCACCACCACCACCACCACCACTACCACCACCATCACCGCCTGTTCCCTGTCAGTACCATGATTATTGTACCAAAATAAATCATGTTTGCAACAATTTAGATTAAAGAAAGTTGTCAAAAATAACAAAATTGTTCTTTTGTTTCCTTCGAAAAAAAGAAAGAAAAGGAATATGGAGGAATATATCAAAGGTAGGTATGTCAAATATGGATCTTAAAAACTCATGCCACTACTGTAAAACCGTAAACATAACATAATTAATTGTAAATAATTACCTGCAGCCAAAATACAATCATCATTTTTCAAATAAGTATGTTTTAACATTGTTATTATTGTTATTATTGCTATTATTATTATTATTATTATTATTATTATTATTATTATTATTGTTATTATTATTGTTATTATTATTGTTATTATTATTACTACTACTACTACTACTTCTGCTACTATTATCATCATTATTATCATCATCACCATCATCGTTATTTTGGTCATCATCATCGACATCATTACTATTATCATTACTATCATTTGTATTAGAAGTAGAAGTATTAGTACATGTAGTAGCAGCAGCAGCAGTAGTAGAGTAGTAAAATAGTAGTAGTAGTAGTAGTAATAGAAGTAGTAGTAGTAGTATAGTAGTAGTAGTAGTAGTAGTAGTAGTAGTAGTAGTAGTAGTAGTACAAGTAGTACAAGTAGTAGTAGTAGCAGCAGTGTTAGTAGTAGTAATTGTAGTAGTAGCAGCAGTAGTAGTAGTAATAGTAATAGTAGTAGTAGTAATAATAGTAGTAGAGGTAGTCGAACTACATCTACATGAAAAAAAAAGAAAAGAAAAAAGAACGGTTGCATTCATAAAATTGACTATCATGTTATAACCGACAATAAATTCAGAAGCTACAAGTTGTGCCTACACCCGTGCGCCTATGCTAAGATCACGGATGAACAACTGTATATTTTTTTGTATTTGTTCATGTAATCTAACGTGATTTCTAAGGTTCAAAGTACACAAACTACACAGATTGCACAGGTTATTGCAAAGAAACTACATCGTACAATAATTCTCTATTGCTTTTTGAAGACAATTTGCCTGTATGGCGCGGCTATGTTTACTGGTCTACAAATTAACTTTCCCAACGGCGGGGGGGGGGGGGGGGGGGGGGGGGGGGGGTGGCTGATCGATGCTCCTCCTGTTTTCCAAAACTCAAGAAATGTCAGGTTCAATTAGATAGTAACAATGGGCAGGGCACTAGGGGAGAGTAGTATTTAGTATTGTTGAAGTTACCCTGGGTAAATAATACATATTATTATTATTATTATTATTATTATTATTATTATTATTATTATTATTGTTATTATTATTGTTATTATTATTGTTATTATTATTACTACTACTACTACTACTACTTCTGCTACTATTATCATCATTATTATCATCATCACCATCATCGTTATTTTGGTCATCATCATCGACATCATTACTATTATCATTACTATCATTTGTATTAGAAGTAGAAGTATTAGTACATGTAGTAGCAGCAGCAGCAGTAGTAGAGTAGTAAAATAGTAGTAGTAGTAGTAGTAGTAATAGAAGTAGTAGTAGTAGTATAGTAGTAGTAGTAGTAGTAGTAGTAGTAGTAGTACAAGTAGTACAAGTAGTAGTAGTAGCAGCAGTGTTAGTAGTAGTAATTGTAGTAGTAGCAGCATGTAGTAGTAATATAGTAATAGTAGTAGTAGTAATAATAGTAGTAGAGGTAGTCGAATACATCTACATGAAAAAAAAGAAAAAGAAAAAAGAACGGTTGCATTCATAAAATTGACTATCATGTTATAACCGACAATAAATTCAGAAGCTACAAGTTGTGCCTACACCCGTGCGCCTATGCTAAGATCACGGATGAACAACTGTATATTTTTTTGTATTTGTTCATGTAATCTAACGTGATTTCTAAGGTTCAAAGTACACAAACTACACAGATTGCACAGCTTATTGCAAAGAAACTACATCGTACAATAATTCTCTATTGCTTTTTGAAGACAATTTGCCTGTATGGCGCGGCTATGTTTACTGGTCTACAAATTAACTTTCCCAACGGCGGGGGGGGGGGGGGGGGGGGGGGGGGGGGGGGGGTGGGGGGGTCGATGCTGATCGATGCTCCTCCTGTTTTCCAAAACTCAAGAAATGTCAGGTTCAATTAGATAGTAACAATGGGCAGGGCACTAGGGGAGAGTAGTATTTAGTATTGTTGAAGTTACCCTGGGTAAATAATACATATTATCATTAGTATTATTATAATTATTATTTATTATTATTATTATTATTATGATTATATTATTATCATTATTACTACTACTATTACTACGACTACTACTACTAGTACTACTATTATTATTATTATTATTATTACTTTTCTTTATATATTTTGGAGTTTTAGTTTATACCCATTTATGTCCAAACTGGTGCCTTTTAGTAGGCCTGTTTTCATGTTTGTAGGCCTATTTATAAAGGCCTATATATTGAATCATGAATTTAGATTCTTTTCCATCAGAGCAGGGTTTTTGTTTGTTTTTTTGTGGTTTTTTAAGTATAACCGGGGGGGGGGGGGGGGGATAATACATCGAATCGTGCTTCGATCAGCTACTTCTAATATGATTTGGTATCATTGGAATGAATAGAATTTTAAAGCCACGCAGTCGTCAGTTTCCATGTGCATTGCATCATAATTTGCTGACTCCAAATTTTGGTTGAATTACCAATTAATGTATGTGATGTCTCCTAGGCGGGCAGGCAGCAAAACCAGGCAGAGGGTCTGACCATGTGTCAGTCCCACCATAAAATTACTCGAGCTGGGGAGATTTATGATGATGACATTTCCTTACATTGTAGTAGGAGGGCATAATGCACGACATAAGAACTGCCCCTCATTAAAAGTGAAGTCGACTCTCGATGACTGACAAAACCGATTATAAAGTAAACATCCCCATGAGAACCCACGACTATGTGCCTTTAAAAGATTTGACATCTTGGGATTTCATGAAAAAGTGACTAATCTGTCAATTTAAAGTGCACTCAAATGTTTACAACAAATTGCTTTAGATGACATAAAAAAAAACACAACAATTTGGCGAAGTTGGCGAAAAAGATGAAGTTTCTTCTTTCAAAAACAGCACTTGAGATATATCATAAAAAGCAGATCCGAGAATTTGCAACAAAGGGAAAAAAAAACAAACAAAAATCCTTTTTCTGAATTTCTAATATTGCAATTAAGGTTTTGAAAGGATGTGTAGAGACAAAAAAAACCCACAAAAAAAACAAAAAACAGATACATGTACAAGCAAAAGTTATGCATAATTGATTTTTTATTCACTAAATTCTAGTACATTCATAAAAAGACCATATGAAAACATCTTATATGTACATGTATATATATATGTATAGAGTTATTTACAGACAAGAAAATATTTGTAATGCACGTATTAAAGGACTGTTCGTACATGAAGCAATAAGTGGGTTGAAAAGTAGTTGTGCCAAAATAAAATGGCATCATGTACCTCTTATTCTGCATACCAAAAAATACAATGAAGTGATGAGACTTCAAGCATCCTATTCATGAATGAGGTTTAATTTAACCCATGGTCTAAATATTGCTTTAACCCTTTCAGGACAGGAATTATTTAAGAGCTAAATTGATCATATTTTGTTCTTCAAATTGGCAACAATAATATTTTTCTTTTAGTTTTACATGGTTCAAACAAATTGTAATGTCTTTGAAAACAATATATATGGTTAGGAATTTTGTCAAAAAGTTGAAAAAATTGACAATTTTGATCAAAAACAATGATTTTGAACCTCTCAATGTGTTGCCAATTTAAGGATTTTTAAGCTTATTCTCCTTTTTAAAATTCCTTGCATCAAACACAATATGGTCATGCAACAAAAATGAACATAGTGTGTGCAGAAATTTTTGCTCTTTCTACTCATATGTCTGATATATTTTTCGGAGCTCTGAATCAAAAGTTATTGAGCCAAACCACAAAATGTGGTCAATTGTCTTGAAAGGGTTAAACCTCCACTGTGGACGAAAATAAGCGTAAATAAGCGTATACATGTACAAGCATATCACTGCCCACCCACTGGACATGAGGACACTGCATGTGCTACACTTATGGATCTTTAAACCATGGGTTCAGATGAACCTCTTTCGTGTATTTGGGACAAAGACTTTAGGTGAGCACCTACTTTTTATTTTCAACCCCGCTTCCCCACCGTCCCCCTCTTTGCCATTCACTAAAAATGTAAAATGGTTTCATTTTGAAGCAGCACTCGAAAGGCGTTTTACAGCGGCACTGGTGAAGAAGACTTTTCTCTTCAAATTGTTTTGAAAAGGCAAGAAAACGCCGGAAGGAACCTATCATCCTTTGAATACTGAAATTAAACTGTCCGTTATACAAAGTGCTTTAAAGATGTGTGGGACAAGGACATCATGTGGAATACAATGGTTTAAGGTGAATAGGCCCACTGTATTGCTCACAACAGCACAAGTTTTTGCTGGAACATGTCAAAAGTTAGCCACAAAAAAAAAAAAAAATGGAATAAAAATGAAAATAACATGGACAATGAGAATATGATAGTTATTCAGAAAGCAATACACTGCTTGAATTCTAAAATGAGTTACATGTGTGGAAATATTTCTAGAAGGTTACATTAAGAGAATTTTATTTTTGATATATATGGTCAGGAAAGTCTCAAGGGCTTTTACAAACTGATCAGCTTTTCTCGTTTGAATTTCCAACAATATTATTTTTCTTTTATTGCTACATTTTCTTACATTAAAAAATGCACCTGAAAAGAAAACACTTGGATCGAAACCACATGCGAATTAAAAAGCCTGGATACAATTTCGATCACAAGCCCGTAATTTGTCCAATGCGCCAAACATTATACATAATATTTCATTACAAATGAATACATAATTATGCAGTTGTCATATCTTTAGCAGTTTCAGTCTTCAAAAGATGCATAAAAACTTCCCAGAATACCCTACTTATCAGATTCAAACTTGGAAACATACTTGTACAAAGACAATGCATGCCAAGTTTGATATCATACAGAAAAAGGTTGATAACAACTTTAAGATCTGTTAATCTGTTGAAATAAACTCTTTATGAAAAAATAAAACTTCTCTCCTTTAGGAAAACAGTAATAAGTAAAAATATGAGTGGCACCCTCTATGAATTTGTGTTGATGAAGCGTACATCCATACAAATACAGTTATCATATCTATGCAAAACATGATAATAAATGCACATAGGTAGACTGTATAGGCCATTATTTTTGTGATTTTCGTGAGTTTTGTGAATTGCTATAGGGTGCAAATTTAACAAGTGAAAATGAGCTGGAAATGCAAACGTGAACATGTATTGTAAATAGCCTATGTTTATCATATTGAAAACAACATGTAGCACAAACGTCTGTGTCCCTTTTATTCTCAAGTACATCTATACGCAAAAATATTGGCTTATACAGTTCATGAAAAGCTTTAATGAATACCAATAGCCACATCATGAGCTAAAAACAAATTTTATAACGAGGTTAGCTCAACAATGGTCAAGTAGAGTATTGGGAAAGGTCTGATTTCTTTTGAAGAAGAAGAATAAAAATGCCAGGTTAAGTCTGCTAATAAGAAGTGTTAGGTTTTCACTTTTGAGTGCAACCCTGGGCTGACTCCATGGCGATTGGTCTTCACATGGTGCTGGTCTTCTGCAGATGTAGATTATATTTAGGTAATATACCAGCTAGATACGAGCAGCACATGACTCAACTTTGAATTGTCTTTTAGTCCTGGTCTTCTAGAATGATGCCTAAACCATCTCTAGATCTTCACTGCTGTGTCCAACATAGGACCGAGTCATGGTGATTGGTCTTCATATGGCCTTCATCTTCTGTGGTAGGTCTAGACCATCTATAAATTAAGTTTCTGTGTGCAAGTCAGGTCCAACTCCATGATATATCAGCATTCTCAATGCCCAGTTCTACTGTGACATGGGCAAGACTATCTCCAGATGAGTGTAAGGTTAGACCCCTAAATAGTTAGTCTTCCTTTAGACCATCTCTAGAACTTCACTGCTGTGTGCAAGGTTGGGCTAACTCCAGGTGATTGGTCTGTCACAGATCAAGGTCTTCTGTGGTGAGGACTAGACCATCTTCAGATACGAGGATCAAATCTAAATGTATTTGCAGGTCAAGGAACATATAGCATATACCGATGTACGATATAGGTTATGAATTCCTAAAGTTTAAATCTAGATGCAACATTGGACTCAATAATCCTGTAACTGAATTGTAAGCTGAGCTATATCTGAGCCTCGTTTCATGAAACTTATTACTAATAATATAAGTCAAGTTACAATATTTGATGTAAGCTAATGAAATCATAACATGATTTTCATTTCGTACAAAAGATCCTTCGAAATGTTTAATGTCTTCAGATTTTTTTATTTTCGGGGGGGGTATGAATTTCAGTCTGAAAATTAGTTAGAGAGTAGATATAGTCATCACAGAATATGAATATGACAAATCCATAAAAAATCATATTTCCAACACTGAACAGCAGTTTAAAGGTAAATTGGAGTTCTGGTCATATGATTACATTGTGAAAGAAACTGTCTCAGAGCAACTGGAAAAGGTTGACTGTAGGAAGCTGATGGCCCTACGAGGGCTTGGATCAGATATAATAATCAAATAAAATGATATTTTCACGTCAATTTATGTTCACAATTCCAAAATACATTTACAATTCAATAATACTTGGTAACTTATGGGCCATACCTTAGACCTGCCCACATACAAACTTGTAAGGAGTTAACTATAATTTTTTTGAACGATATTCATTGAAAATCTGAACTGCAGCCATAAAAATGCATACAAAAACGTATAAGAAGAATATATAAACATAATATTAAGTAATATAAATTGATAAGCAATCTCTTGGCTGGTCATAGGGGAGATGCGTAGCACTTGGGGGGGGGGGGGGGGCACTGAGCCCTTTTATACCGGCAACACCTTCAGTGGACAGAGGCATAAAAAGAAGGGGTAAGGAAAAGAAGAAGGAGGGATGGTGAGAAGGGAGAGAGTGAATGTAAGAAACTTGGCAAGGATGAATAATAATCACTGTAATCTGACTCAAAGGATATGATTTATAATCCAGCTGCTGCCGTAGTACACCGGTTAGAACAAACTCTGCATTGTGAACATCTAAAAATGGTGGAAAGAGAAATAATGAATAAACTTCAGAAGGGGAAAAATAATCATACAACAAATATTATAATAATAATAATATCAATACATCTTCCAGTAATATTGAAGATGATAATGATGATGATAATCGTAATGATAATGATAATGATAATAATAATTGATTATAGCAATAAAAATGATACTATTACTATGAATAATAATCACCATCATCATAACAATAATAATAATGATGAGAACAATTAGAAGAAGAAAAAGAAGGAGGAGGAGGAGAAGGATAAGAATGAAGAGAAGAAGAATGGATTCACATAGCGCATAATAGACTCGAGAATCTATCTAAGCACTAAACATGATAAATACAGCAACTTGCCATTGCTCGGCAGATGGGAGCAAACAAATAATAAATAATTCAAAAATATACAAACTGAAATGTGTCTTGCAGATGTAATCAAAGAAAACTCAGAACTGTCACATACATCTTTCTGGAAATCTACAAATGTATGTATCCTCTGTGCTCACTGCCAAACTTTATATTCAAAGATGTAATACATGATCTTTAGCCAAGTTGAAAATGACCCCCTATTTTGCATAGCACATTTTTCACAAAATATGAACCCTTTCTGCTTACAAATATTAAATTTTATGTACAAAGTCTGCTCTAAATTCAACCCTATATTCATCAGAAGTACCCTATTTTCACAGAAACAGGAAAATATGTATTCACATGTTTGCCAACGGTGGAAAAATATGACCCTTTTTTCATAAAATTTCTTGCTCTTTCAAAAAATAACCCCCCCCCCCTTTTTTTTCAAATCTGCGAACATCCACCAAAATTAAACCTTTTTATGCGAAATTTCTAACTATCGTGCGTACGGAAGACAAGGTCAATATGACATGACACCACTGTGGACAAATAAAACAAAAAAACACCCTCTCTAACCAAAAATACTTACCTATGTTGTGTGTGAAGAAGTCTCTGCAGGATGGCATATCAGAGGGAGAGCTGATAACGACAAATGCCCCCTTCCCAACGGTGCTCTGGAGGTGACTAATCTTCATGAGGGAAGGGCGGGAGGGGGCTAGCTTGCCCCCCGCACACTCGATGATCTCCCTCAGCATGTTGGCTCCAGGTTTGACCCCCGGCGTGATGTAGATCGTTACATCCTTTACATGAGAAAGAGAGAGAGAGGAAAAATCATAATAATTACATAGCAAGTATCAAGTATCAACCCTTTGACTACTGAATTCTCTCAATCCCATACACTTCATACTCCATACAGTTCTAGTACACAATGGACAAAGATTCCAGGCATCCAATTGGTCAAACTGCAGGCATAAAATTGACTATTGTCTGCTTTTGTCATGAATACCGGGCAATAGTAAGCAAATAATTACCGTTGGTGAAGGTGATGGGCCAAACTATCACTTCTGAGGCGATCTGGATGTAGCTATCTTTCCGAAGCGAAGCTGAGGAAAGATAGCGTTATACATTCAGATCGCCGAGCGTTATACATTATACGTTATAGCGTTATACATTCAGATCGCCGAGATCAGTCTCATTGCCTGAAATCAAAAGGTGATTATTTGCTTTATATTCCACATCTGAAACATTTAACTGGTACGAGATAGACAATTACTGTCTACTTCTTGAAAAAGACATTTAGGCCTGAATTCACAAAAGAAGTTATAACCACCATAAACCGTACCCCTACCTGTGGGCACAATTGTTTTATTATTTTAAGCGCGTGATTGGGCAATGTGGGCTTATTAATTTTAAGTACACCTATGGAGCTATTCGTAAAGGTCACACACTTTTCATTTTGACTATTCGTAGAGGTCACGCACTTTCATTTCGCACGTACCCAAAATATTGATAACGCATTGTGACTCTGTAATGGACTGAAGAGATCAGCGAAACACGTAAGAACTATTCCGTCAAGGTCACGAACTTTTCTTCTCGGGTCGATTGATTGGGAGAACTACATTTTATCACCTTTTGACCAATCTAACAGCAAGATTCTTGGTATGTGGAATATAATTTAAAATATTACCTGGACAATAGCCTGATTGCACACATATCACAAGGACATAAAAATTTGCACAGTAAGACATGCACACTATGAGAACATTGATTGATAAATATTCCTGCACAAAAATACATTTTTAAAGGTCTACTCTGAATCAAAATTTCATTTTTTTGAATCTCTAAACATACTTAGAGCTTGGCCATTGAATAAGTCAGGGCAATAGTAATACAGTGGAAACTCACTATGAGGACCTTGGACCATCAAAATTACCTTCTTATATCAGGAATCTCCTAATATCACAGTAAAAAATTCAAAGAACATAAAGACCTTGGGCCAGCAAAATTACCTTGTTTCAGTGGAAACTCTCTATAAAGAGGACTTTGGGACCAGGAAAATTACCTTGTTATATCAGGAATCTCCTAATATCACAGTAAAAAATCAAAAGAACATTAAGACCTTGGGCCAGCAAAATTACCTTGTTATATCAGGAATCTCCTTATATCACAGTAAAAAATTCAAAGAACATAAAGACCTTGGGCCAGCAAAATTACCTTGTTTCAGTGGAAACTCTCTATAAAGAGGACTTTGGGACCAGGAAAATTACCTTGTTATATCAGGAATCTCCTAATATCACAGTAAAAAATCAAAAGAACATTAAGACCTTGGGCCAGCAAAATTACCTTGTTATATCAGGAATCTCCTTATATCACAGTAAAAAATTCAAAGAACATAAAGACCTTGGGCCAGCAAAATTACCTTGTTTCAGTGGAAACTCTCTATAACGAGGACCTTGGGACCAGGAATATTACTTGTTATATCAGGGTAAAAAAAACCAAAAAACATAAAGACCAGGGACCAGGAAATGACCTTGTTATATCAGGAATCTTGTTATATCAGAGCTCTTTATAGTGAGTTTCTACTGTACTTTGCAGACACCAAATGCAGTCATTATTATTCAATATTATTATGTCCTTGGTGTTTGTGTGTAGTACAATACCTTGAAGAGTTTCTGCTTGCTGGCTCTGATCAGAGATTCCCTGAGTTGAAAAGAAAACAATGTCTCCATCTCTTGATCCAGGAGAGAAAAGTTCGTCACATCTACAGAGAAAAAAAAAATCAACCGACTTATAGGTAGCTTAGCGAAACGTCGTGGCGCGTAAAACCGCGGGAAAGACGTATGTGACAAATTATTCAAAATCAAAATTGTATTTTATCGATGCAGAACCAAAATATTAGGATGTAGATTAAATGGTACTTACCCCTTTGAACATTTTAAAGCAAAATCATATGTAAACTTTTATTCAGATATGTCAGATTCTAATTCTAGAAGAAGACAAAACCAGCAATTTTCCTCTTTGCATCTTTCCCACGTCTTTATGCGCCATTGCATTTTGCTAAGCTACCTAAACTAAATCAAAAAAGCTGTTTCATAATCGTAAACTCACTGAAACGGATACGTGCTCATGAGAGTTAAGTAATCATTATTCATTAATGCACTAACTATGCATTCTAAGATCTTCAGGTGGAAGTGCCCTTTTCACAAAATATTCATGGAGCAACTCTATCACTTTGGGAATGATTATTCCAAATTTGCACAAAGAGGGGCCTTTCCCTGCTAAACAGATCTGTGAATATTTGGGGACGGTACAAATACTTCAGGAAAGATTGTTGTGCGGCCATTATATAGTGATATCAAAAAGTGCCATAATTTCAACAAATTTCTAAATTTTTTATGAAAAGTAACGGACAATAGACTTATTTCATATGGCACACATTTCAAGGAAACACCCGTAAGGAGGTAAATGATAATGGCCCGTATTCTCGAAAGTGGCCGAAGTGAAGCCTTAGGCCGCTGATTTATGGAAGGCCATATGCCAACCTTTAAGTCCCGTATATATTTCTATATTTATTTAACAAAATAAAGAAACAAAATTATTTCCTGGCATGAAATTAGCATCAGAAATCAATTCTGTCGTGAGGTTTTTGTATTTGCATTTAGTTCAAGAACTGGAGGGATTCTATGGTGATTTTGTAGGATTAAAAGTGGGTGACATTTGGCTCTGCATACATGTAAGTCAGTGGCCTAAATCTACACACTCAGGCAGGGGACTAAAAGTTAGGCACCTTTAAAGAATACTGACCAATATTTTTACTATTTTCTTTGACCTTTGACCTTACCTAGGAACCATCTGCTTTTATAGCTCTCCTCTATCCACATGGGTGTAACAATGTGCTTGCATACTGAGACACCAGCTAAGAACTTGACTGTTCTCATGATCTTGTTAGCTATCAGATGAGTGCACTGGCTGATGGAGTCTACAATCCGACCACCAAGCTTTTCAATTTTCTGAGGAAAGAATTAAAACAAAAATAAAGATTGTAATAAATTTCATTTCATTTTGATGATTTCCACTCTGTCCACATCAAAAGTATATGTAAATGATCATACATTCTTAAACTGCCTAGGCCTAACTGTCAGTTTAAATTCCTGTGAAGCCAGTCTATTACAAATGATTATACTTGCTGGAAGTTTGGATAACACTAACTAAAAATAAATAATTTTTACTTGCCATTTAACCCTTTCACATACTAGATCTTCCAGTAGCCTCTAGCTTAAAGACGTGTTTTAAAAGCGACATGATTTTCTACCTGATTTTGTATTAGAACACTAATGTCATTTTTGGAGTTGCATTTCAACATGAAATGTGGACACTGACTGCAGAGATGGAAAAACGAATCCATGTTTTTGAGATTAATTGTATGAGAAGATTACTGCATATCCACTATACTCTCACTTCCAACAAGGAAGTGAGAGAGTAAATGGAAAGTTATATAGGGGAACAAGATCACGTTATCATAATTGTGAAAAAAAAACAGCTGCATTGGTTTGGTCATGTAAGAATAGCTTGGCAAACACCATCTCGCAAGGAGGAACCAATGGCAGAAGAAAAAAGGGCAGACCAACTAAGATCTGGATTGATAACATAAAGCAGTGGACAGGAATGTCTTTTGAGAAGCTAACTAGAACAGCTGAAGAGAGAAAGTTATGGAGAACCTGTGTCTCAAGATCCATTTTATTGTCGACCTAACGGCCCCCAAGCTATGGGACATAGATAGATAGATAGATAGATAGACAGATAGATTTCAACACAGCATTTTGAGCAAGAGACCTCAGATATTGGCTTTGCTTTCACATTCTTTGATAAGAGCTATGACTGTATAGGTTCTGACCTTGGATAAATCATTCATCCGGGCAGCATCAAGACCAGTAAATAAGATTCTAGGAGCCTTGTCAGGAGCGATGCGAGGTGTGCCCGCATCCCAATCATCATCCATCTGAATCATGTTCCTGGTAAGGGAGAGAAAGAGACCAGGTAAGAGAGGCAAGGTGAGATAGAAAGAAATAAAAAGAGACATAACAAGAGGAAAAGAGAGGGAAAGGAAGAGATAGAATAAAAATAAGAAAGGGAGAGGGAGATAGGGGGTAGATGGAAGGTGAGAGATGAACAAATATATACACAGTGAACAGGAAAAAGAATATTGCAGAGGGATAGAAAGAGAAGAAAGGAAAAGCAAACAGGAGGAGAGAGTAAGGGAGAGAGACAGACACAGAAAAATAAAATTCTGATAGACATCCCCCGTAACTAAAAAATGTTAGATTTTCAGGACAGCAAAGAAAGCTTTCATGGTTAACACAGTAAGTGCAATTTATATATCGCTTGTGGCATTATTTTTTTAGATATGCACTACATGGGCCTTATCAGAACATCAAATTAGTCCTTTGCTACAAATAATGAAGAAAAAAAAATCATCAGAAAATGAGTTAAGAAGTTTTATCACCCCACTGACACTATATTTCTTACCTGATTTTCTTAGAAGCATTACCAGGTGACTGTGGGTCTCCTTTGCGCTTCCCGTTGGCAAGATTGGCAGTCTTCTGAGCAATGCTTGTGATATAGCTCTAGGAGGGAGTCAAAAAATTATTGTACTGTGAACTAGTAGTAAGAAAACTAACTTGACAATAAACATCAAATTTTTCTTATTTCCATAAAGTGGAAATTAAACGACAAGAGGTTACAGCTGCGAGGTTTAAATACCTGACAGGGTGAAGGCTGTGGGTTTGAGCATCAGCGCAACATTATTGGTAAGATATTAATCTATGTTTGCCATTGTCAACCATCTTGTAGTAAGTGATTACCTGGAACAGGCACCTGGCACTATCTGCTGATAATGGTTTCCGAAGCTAAAGCTGGGCTAATACTATCCAAAGTCCTTCGGAAGTATATCGGAATAGTATATCACGTGAAATGTGCTATACAAAAACCAAATATTCTTATTATTACAATCAGACAAAAGACACTCTGGTTGTGCAATTCAAATAAAAGTGACTTACCCGCCGTATTGACTGAGATATCTTGATTGGAACAGTCCACGGTTCTGCAAGGAAAAGTAAAAAAAAAACGCTCAGGGCCCCGTTTCATATAATAATAATAATAATAATAATGTGACTTATAAAGCGCCAAATCCACTCTGTAGAGTGCTCAAGGCGCATAAAGAATTACAAAGTACATGTAAATAGAAAGGTTTTGAGAAGATTTTTAAAAGAATCAACAGAGATATAAGCTTTGATGTCTACAGGAAGACTATTCCACAAGGTGGGGCATGCGTAAGCAAAGGATCTTTCACCCCAAGATTTTGAAACTTTAGGAATTACAAGAGAGCCAGATGTTGATGAGCGCAGAGATCTGTTGGGTATGTAATAATGAATAAAAGAGAGATTGTATTGGGGTGCTGATCCATGAATACAATGAAAAATGAGCAACAAAATCTTGAAAATTATACGATCTTTGACAGGGAGCCAGTGCAGTGAATTCAAAATGGGAGTGATGTGAGAGCGTCTATTAGACAGTGAGACAATACGAGCTGCGGCGTTTTGAAGTTTCTGGAGCCTATATAACTGGTTCTGAGGTAAATTGAACAGAAGTGCTTGAACAGAAGTGCTTGTTATCAATAACAAGTTACAATAGCAGTTATAAGTAATGAAATACTTGCATCTGATTGGCTGTAATTCAGCTAACAGTGAAGTTATAAACTGATTCAGCAGACCCAGGTTCGAGACTGAGTCACGTCTTTTGGATGGTAACGCTAAAAGTCCGTCCCCAGACGTAAATAATCATATCTGATTGATACATGTAAAAACTCAATTACACACACACCACACACGCACACACGCTGAGGGCAAATTTGCCATACAAATTCGGCAGTTGTTATTGATAACAAGCTTTACGAAATAGGTCCCAGATATGTACCAGACAGTCATTGAATGCTGGCATGAAAAAAAATAAAAATGTTTTCTCTTCTATTCCTTGTATCGTTGTTGAATTGAATATAAAATACCTTCTACAAGAACACATTTGCCAATACATCTTTTAGTACCTACATGTATATCAGGATAGAAAGAATGGCCTTTTAACTAAATGCTTGATGCATGTCTTTCTATAAACAGAGTTCCCTTTTCTTCTTGTGTGAACAAGCTCATTATATTTGTTAAGCTCACTGCACATTAAATGATCGGTCTGCGATCCGATTTTGGAAGAAAACGTAATAACAATTGATCTAAACATTTAAAGGCATTGATTAACTTTGCCCAGGATTGAAAAAAAAAATCACCGTTCCAGCTAATGCTGTAATCATAATTGCAAACCTTTAGCTCAGACAGGAATCGCCTGAGTTTTATAAGCTGATCGGTCGTTTATATATCAAGATATTTACGATTGAACAGTGATGTCGGGATAGAGTACCACCGAACCCCAAAGAACTCTTGTAGTTAGAGGAATGCACACGATTCACTGGCATTTGAGCTGATTTTACAATTTTTCACAAAGTTAATCAATCACTTTAAACACCCACAATAATTTTGATTGAGGTTCTGAATAGTCATATTGATAATAAAATCGAAAATACGACCTATTTCGAGCTTTCTAGTCTGAGGAAAAGCCAAATCAGCTCAGAGTCGCAGTAACGTCCTAAGATTGTCTACGATTCGAAACTGATTTGGCCCTTATTTCGGGTATACAAGGCTGACATTGCACCAAAACACTACGTTTAGTATTCAGATTATTGTTCAGAATCTGAATCAGGTAGATTTTATTTGTTAAAATGCCTGTATTTAATGCTATTGCCATTTATGACCCAAATCGGATCGCAGTCAATCATATAGTGTGCGGTGGGCTTTATGCTCCAGGTCAGTAACCTACCCTAACCAGCCTTCTCGCCAGTACATGACTACCTTGGTGTTGATATCAAGGGTGAGGAATTTCAGAAAATAGAGAACCATGTGTAGATTCCTCAAACAAGGGTACCACAAGGGTAATAAATCAGTCAATGCATGCCTACATGTACTTTCAATCTCCAAAGTTGTTTTGGTCCTCCCAAACCACCTCCCTGGGATGTCATAAGGTCATTATTTCACTCAATATGGATCAATAAATGTGTCAATGCATACTTCCAACCTGCAAAACTGCTTTGGTCCTCTCAGATCACCCCCGTGGCATTCGATAAAGCCATATTTCTGTCAATTTGAATCCTGAACAAACTTTTTGCTGCTGAGAATCCTGATCTTGACTGAATTCTTAACTTCAACCCTGGACCAAACACCATACCTAACCGTCACCTTACCCTAACCCTAACCTTAAACCAAATTGCAACCCTAACACTAACACTAAGGCCCGTATTCTCGAAAGTGGCCTAAGTTAAGCCTGGCTTAACTTAGGCCACTGATTTATGAAAGGCCATTCGTCAACCCCTAAGTCCCGTATAAATTACTACATTTATGTAACAAAATAAAGAAACAAAATTATTTTCTTGTATGCAATGAGCATCAGAAATCAATTCTATCGTGTCGGTTTTTGTATTTGTATTTAGTCCCAGAACTATGGTGATTTTGTAGGATTAAAAGAGGGTGACATTTGGCTCTCCATAATTTGGTGGCCTAAATCTACACACTTAAACGGGGGCTTAAGTTAGGCGCCTTTCGAGAATACGGGCCTATAACTTTAACAAAATCAAAACCTGGAGCAAGATGTCGCCAGAGCATATGCTGGAACGCTGTTAGACTTACCCATGAGCTTTAGCGGTCTGAGTAGCTCCAGCTTGAAAGGGTCGTCCACATCGAATACTTGGTATCGTGGCATGACAAAGTTATGAAGAGCATCGTAGTTACCGAGGATGACCTCACTAAGCCACTGGACATTAGTGACCGGTGTTCTCCACTCCTGGGCCTTCTCATACTTGGCCCCTTCTAGTCTGTAAAAGGTCAAGAAATAGTAAACAAGATTTAGCTACTAATATATTGTCCTTAAATCTGTAACAACAAAGCACATTCTGTTAAAATCCAAGAAGTATTTGACATGACCATCAAGATGACCTCTCTCAGCCACTGGACATTAGTGACCACACTCCTGGGCTTCCTCACATTTGGCCCCTTCTAATCTATGAGTGGTCAAGAAATGGTGGACAAGACCAAGTTACAGATAGATTGGACATAGTTCTTTGAGGAGTTTGATCAGTACATAATTAATGATACTAAAAAACTAAATATTGAGCATGACTGTTAGTTGCTTATTGGTTGAATAAAATTAATGTCCCACATTCAATGCCCCAGTCATATTTGGTCAAGTCTGTAAGCAGTCATGTAATATTTGACAAGAACAATTTACAGATAGACTGGACCTAGTTCTATGAAGACTCAGGATCACCACATAATATCAAGACATGTATACAAAAGATGACAACAACAAAATAATAATGAACAGGATTTGAAATGTGTCTGTGCCTCTCATTTTCCCATCATGCCCCATTCTAGTTTGTAGAAGCTTAGAGTGTACCTGCAGGCAATTTTCCACATTAGCAAAGTCAAAAATTATACTTCAAAATATAAAATGTGCCTTTTATCCAAACAAGCTGTTTGTCCAAATTAAAAATAAAATGGAATTAATTTGCAAATTATAATCTTACTTTAGCAGTCACTGTAAGATGGCACTGTTCGGGTTTTACCAGGTTAATGCCACCTTCAAATATTTTTTAACCCCTGCCTATGGAAACCAGATGGTCCCTGCAGTAAGTCTATTGGAATGAGAGAATTAAGAAGTCAACAGGTTAAATACTCTCAAAATACAAGTTACCTTTTACAGATGAGTAGAGTGTTTCCTCTGCTGAAGAATCCTGTGTATTTAGCTCCCGTCATCTCGATCATAGTTTTGACGTCATTTCTCTCTCCTCCCTCAAAACCAGTCACTGCAATGATCTGTTCAAAAGCAAAATAAGAGTCAAAAGAGTTGAAGACATGCTGTTGCCAATAGTTTGACTTTTTTTCTGTTGTTTTTTTTCATGCTGTAAATTTTATTAATTTTGGCTGCCACATAAATTAAGTGGTATAGATTGCAATTTGGATTTTTTAGCCTACCTTTGTGAAGTCATGCCTAGAGTACTCAATTATTGGTTTCATCCAATGTTATATTTTCTAAATTCCTATAAGGCCTGTTGAAAAATTATTCTGTTGACAAAGGAAAACTATGTTGACATAGCTCATAATATTATTTTTTTCTGTTGACATAAATGTTGGCAAAAGGCCTGTTGATTTTATTTATTTATTCATTTATTCATTTATTCATTTATTCATTTATTTATCTATTTATCCATATACATGTATCTAGTTTGTATCTTTTTTTCAGGGTGGTCTGTTTAGTACTTAAAGACTGGCCTTTAGATCATTTAATAAATATGATGGCCCTAAATGAGCTCTAACCTGATCTTTGCAAGGTGGAGGCTGAAGAGGATATGATGGCGCAGGGAAGTGTAGCGCTCTCCATGGTGGAAGCATGGCTTTCTTCTTTAGACAGTCATTCAACCAACTTGCTGTCACACATCGCTTCCCATCTTTCATCGCCTGTAAGGTTGAAGGTCAAATGTCAACACTATGCATTAAAGGTCAATAAAATAAATAATAATAATAATAGCTATATTTATATTAGTATTACACCTTTCTTCTTCAGACAATCATTCAATTAAGTCGCTGTGATGCACTGCTTCCCATCCTTCATAGCCTGTGGATTCAAAGGTCATGATAATATAAGCTATACAGTCCTGCCCCCCCCCCCACACACAATCATACACAAGTTACTCTTTCACAGAATGTGATTTCCAACAAAACTTTTATTAGTTTACTTTCCCAGGATTAAACCACCGATCTATTGTATGATAAACAATTTAGAATCAATCAAAGCTAGTTTCTCTCAAAATCCAATTCCATTAGAAGAATTAAAGGGGGGAGAGGAGACAAGGACTGAGAATGTGACCATTTCTATGCATCTCTACAATGCCACTTCTGAAGAAAGGATAACTCACCAGTCTGAAGATGTCTGTACGTTGCGTATCACACATGATGTGTGTGATGCGATCTGAGTAACAATCGTCAACTATCCCACCGTGCTCTACAATGACCTGCGGAAATTGAAATAAGATGAGTAATAAATAAGATGATGCAAAATATGTTGTACCTCCAACCACCTTAGCAAAAAACAAACAAACATTTCAGATTACTCTGAGCATCATTACCACTATTACAACCACTAGCATCATCTCGATCACCTCAACATCAGCACAAGTAACATTTCATCACTAAAATCATTATATTCACTAACACCACTACCATTATTCACATTCACTACCATCACCACCATCATCATCATCATCATCATCACCACCATCATAATCATCATCACCACCATCATCATCATCACCAACACCATCATCATCATCATCAATACCACCATCATCATCACCAACACTATCATCATCATCATCATCATCATCAACACTATCATCATCATCATCAATACAACCATCATCAACACTATCATCATCATCATCAATACCACCATCATCAACACTATCACCATCATCATCATCAATACAACCATCATCAACACTATCATCATCATCATCAATACCACCATCAACACTATCACCATCATCATCATCATCATCATCAATACAACCATCATCAACACTATCATCATCATCAATACAACCACCACCATCATCATCACCCACCACCACAACCATAATCATCATCATCATTATCATCATCACTCTTGTTCACCCACCTTCCTCCATGTATCAATATACTCCAAGCCAACCAGATGAGGATATTCAATAATGAGAAAGATGCAGCCGAGCAGACAAGAATCTGGGGTCACTGTGATGGGAATGAACAAAAAAGAGAGAGTGAGAAATATAAAACCATCTACTAAGTGGTGATACTTGTTATATCTATCTACCGAAATCCAGGTAGAATTAAAGCTGCTGTATACTTCATTGATAGATCTATTCCAGATACCCATATACTGTTAAACATACACTCACCATAAAATTCAGGGGGGCGTTTCATGAAAGGACTTGTCAGATATTTTATCCGACAAATTTGCTCTCAGCCAATCAGATGCAAGGATTTCAGTAGTTTATAACACTCGCGAAATTTGCGAAAGTGTCATGCACGCAAAAATTTCAGGTTTACAGTACTCCCATTACCATTATTACAAGTGTTGTTACTTCTGCTTAAATAACTGTTGATACAGATAAATGTACTTCTGCTGCTAATACCACCACCAATACTACTACTACTACTACTACTACTACTACTACTACTACTACTACTACTACAACTACTAACATTACTACTACTACTACTACTACTACTACTAATATCAAACTAATACTATTACTACTATTACAACTACTACAACCACTACTACTTCACTATCATTACTACTAGTACTACTATTACTACTATTACCACCACCACTTACAGTGTATACTGTCACTACCTCTTCCGACACTGTTGTTGTTGATTAGTGTTTTATGGCAATCAGTCAATTTTGACTATTATCACCAACTATATATTTTTTTTTTTTTTTAACAAAAATTTAATCATTTAAATAATATAATTGACTTCTCTCTTTTTTTAATGTATTTTTTTCTAAAAGTTATTATATTATATTTTTTTTTTTTTTGTTTAAAGATAAAATAGTATCACAATACTACCACATACTACCACAACCAATACCACTTATACTGTCACTATCTCTACCAACACTACCACAACAAATATCACTACCACTATCATTACCACTACAACTAAACTGTACTACAACCACTATCACCAATACTACCACTCCATGTACCACTACCACTATGACAACCACTACCATTATCATTACCACTATCACTACCACAACCATTACCACTAGTACAATTTTGATTATACCCATACCTCCGGCTGACGCATCATGTCCACAGTAGTGAATCTCTGGTACGACCTGCAAACCTCCATAGGTTTGGTCTAGACGCCCCTTGTGGCCCCCTGGTCGCCCCCCTACGGCGTTCAATACCTGCTGAGCGAGCAAACCAACAAGTTTCGTTTTTTTTATTTCAACATACTCACTAACTTCATTTCTTAAGTGGAAACAAAGGAAACATGAACTTAGACATATTATCCACATTGTTTGAAATGCAAAATTTTATGACACTTTTTTTAACCCTTTCAGGACAATTTACCACATTTTGTAGTTTGGCTCAATAACTTTTGATTCAGAGCCAATATACCAGATGAATGAGTAGACAGGGCAAAAATTGCTGCACATACTGTGTCCATTTTTATTGCATGACGACAATGCATTTGATGCCAGGAATTTTAATGAGAATAAGCTTCAAAATCCTTTAATTAGCAGTTCAATGAGAGGTTCAAAACTACTGTTTATGATCAAAATTGGCAATTTTCTTCAACTTTTAGACAGTGTCTCACTATTATTTTCAAAGACATGTCCATCTTATTAGAAGCATGTAGCACTAAAAGAAAAATGTTATTGTTGCCAATTTGAAGAACAAAATGTGATCAATTTAGCCCTTGAATAATTCCAGTCATGAAAGGGTTAAAATGGACTCTACGGAACTGATGAAATATGTGTAAGGTGAAAAGCAGGCCAGGGCCATAGCTCAAGAACATTTCAAGAAAGGAAGATAATTTTTAAAGGGAAGGTTGAGTTCTGGGAAATGTGAAAAATAATTTTTGAGCTTTCTTATTCCTTTTGTCAGTTTGGAAGAACATCATAGTAGAAAAATCAAATGAGAAGGATTCCTCTGCAGATTGCCTCATATCTGAAATATGACTAGAAATAGCTGAAATGTTTGAGCCGAACATTCATGCCACTTGTGTGTAGTCCCATGTACCTATTTATGTCCCATATACCTATTTCTGTGTGCAGTACATGTGCTTTTCAGTAAGACTGGGTCAATTTCTTATCATTTTGATGATTCCAAAACAACACAGTATAAAACAATTCTTATGTAGACATGATCAACTTTTCCCAGTTTCTTTCACAATGTAATTGCATAACAAGAACTCAACTTTATCTTTAAATGCAATTAAATACCACCACTGTATACAATATAGTTCTGTAAAAAAAAAGGAAAAAAATATTATGTAAGCATCTGTTTACATAAAGAAGAAAAAAAAGAGAGAGAGAGAAAATAAAACATTTATACGTATAGAAAAAAAAACAAAAAAAACTTTGTATCCACAACACCTCTGGTATTGTAGAATCAAGGGTAACCTAAAAAGCACTACTGCAAAAAAAAAAAAAAAAAAAAAAAAAATCATATGGAAGTAAGTTTAAACTATAAATATACCATTACACATGCTTTCTTACAAAATGGCATCATTTTAGACCATGCAACTCATTTTTCTAAATGTGTTGTTCATCATATGCATAGTCACACTAAGACACAAAAGTATATTATCTTCATTTTGCACTTTCTGTTGCTTTGATTCACAAAGTTGATAAAGTTGATTTTTACCTGTGATACATGTTTCTTATCACTCGGTACCCCAACCATGGATGGCAAGTACTCTGTCTTGTTAGTAATGTTCCGTAAAGTGTTCCTATTCTTAGATCCTTGGTCATTGGCTGATGAACCAGCACCCTCTTGTGGCAGTCCTATGCCAGTCCCTCCACTTCCACTAGCATGCTTGTGCTTCTTCTTGTCTTTCTTCTTCTTCTCCTTTTTATGCTTCTTCTTTTTCTTCTTATCCTTTTTATGTTTTTTGTCTTTTGTCTTTGACGAGGGTGTGCTGAACCCAGCGCTTGAGGTGCTGTAAGACGTTGCTACCCCTGGAGAGGAGCTCAACGCGGAAGATGTTGCTGTGCTGCCCGAGGGAGGGGCGTCTCGTAGTGGTTCAGGGAGCGCTGAAATGTCAGGCAGAGGCATTAAGTCGTCCGCCCAGGGCAGTTTTAGTTTAGGCCTCGCGACTTTCTCCTTCTTGTCCTTTACTGCTTTATCCTCGCCCTCGGTCACTGGCTCCTCCTCCTCCGTGACGTCCTCTTTCATCTCGACGTCTGTAGGAAGGGCGCCCTCTGTAGGCGGAGTCTCGAATGTGAGGTATTTGGGATGGAATGTTCTCTCATCTTGGAGTTTCTTGGCTAGGATGGATGATATTATCCAATCGGGACATACGATCTTCACCTGGTCTTCGTGCTGAGAGGCGCACTCATACTTTGCCTGAAAGAAATTATAAAGAGGATATTGAGATGGAATATAACCTTTGTCACCCCTGAAACACGTGATGTGGACAGCTTTTAAACTGAAATTGAAGACTTGGTGGAGTCCATACATCTAAATCAAAGGAATGATGTGAACAGAGTATGCAAATTAAGTATGGGTATTCATGATTATTATAAATTGTACTTACTTGCCAGAAGCCAATCAAATAGCTGCATTTTTATCATGAAAATTAAGAAACTACTTGGTAAAAGCAAGGCTCCATAATAGATAATACCTCACACAACACTTGACAAGCCCATTATAGGTTCAGCACAACTCATTGTGACTGAATGGCCACATTTCTAGAGTGTAGTTGTAATTAGTAGGAGGGCATAAACAGATGAATTGACAGCAAATGTGCATTTCAACAAAAATGCCTTGTCAAGGTTTGACCAATGTTTGACTACATGTACATCTGCACAAAATATTTCAGATTGAATATCACCAACATTTTCAACAGTAATAGCTTATAACTTCTCTTCATTCTCTTTGTTTTTTAAATTAAAGATTTTGAACAAAAATTTGTATTTGTGTCCTTCTGCCAGGCATGCAAAGATATTTTGATTTCTCAAAAGACCTTACCCCTTCACATTTCGATGTTACAAGGTGGGTGCATTCTTTGCTGAGATTCGCCCGACAGGTACCTCCATGGAATGTGACGAGGGCCCACAATGCATTGCAGTCTGAAGCTGCTAACTGAAAAATACATGAATGCAACAGTAAGGGATATGAAATCTAAAGCAACCTCATAAGAAAACATGTTGCAGAAAACTTAAGTTGCTAACTCGCTATGGGCAATATTACAATAGAGCAATAGACCTGTTCACAAATATATTCAAATTTTATGCATATGTTGTTCTTGACAACCTGAAAGCTTGTCACAGGCTGGTCAGACATAGCAACAAGTAATGTACGCAAACTGGATTCCAGGTATTGTAGTTCATTCATTAATAACAGGTTAATGGAATACCTCGTTACTAGGTCCCCAGGAAAGAAACATCCATAAAATTGAATGACTTTGTGAACAGGCCTATTAAAGTACACATTCAAAGAAAATCACAAATATGATAAATAATGTATCACTAGAAACTGGCAAGTTAACAGATAGCAATCGTATCAGTTTAAAGTCAACTACATATCAGGTAATTAAACAATAATACAAATAAAACTACCTCCCAGCATCTGCGATATACAAGCGCTTCGCCAAAAAAATAACAATGTTTCAATGACGTCAATAAAGGGAACAATCCTGTCCAAGCAGACGACGTCCCATAAAGAATGAACATAAGTGCAGTGCAGTTATTTCTCAAATTATAAAGAATTTAGTGTATTCAAACGTGCCCATATTTCACACCATTCTAAAATGGGAATGAAACAGATTCTGATTACTGAAATCTTTTGTTTGTAAATATATAGGATGAGGGTTAACGAACAATCAAAGAAACCACACTTTCAAATTGAAAAGCCCGCTGAATGATTGCAAGGACGGTATTTATCCCTCATTCAACGCCGAACGTCCAGCGGTGTATGCAGCTGTGAATGAAATGGCGTCTATTTTTTTTACAAGCAACTGATTCCTTTATTCTTGTAATGCTTCATTTTTCATCCAAATAAACCCATGCACGGGGTTTAGAGTGAGGCAATATATGGATTAAACATAATAGACTAATGCTAGTGAAGTGAAATAACTGAGGAGAAGATGACAAAACAGGCACTGAAAATATGTGAGATGTTATGGGACATCGTCTGCTTGTGCAATTAACGTCGTCCCTTTGACGTCACACATTTCAGCGGCTTTCGGAGAGCTGTTCAGGTGCTATGTCGGGGCTGTATTTTAGCAATTTGTAATTGATAATAATCATTACTTCGAATGTTTGCAAGCGTCGAATTTTGACAAACTTGTCCGGTCTAAGCTTCACCTACGCAAAAATGAAAATTAAGTCAGTTTTAAAAATCAATGAATATCTACTTTAAAGTTTTTAAAACTGCATTTAGAGAGATGAAATTCTTCAAGAAAGTGCCCAAATCAGCCTTTGAAGATCTTTCTGATATCTGCAAAGTCTCACCTGTCTGTTTATTGAGTACATATTTCTCAATCATATTGTATCTCATTGTATGTGTACACAAATTAGGTACTCTAGATTATAATTTTCTATGAAGTACTATGGATATGCAATTTTTCTATTGATTTAACTGCAAGATCATCTGGAAGAACGGTATTTCATATAATGAGGAGGTTACCACACTATGTCAAAATACAACTAAATCAAAATACTAAATCAAATCAAATTACTTTTTCCATCCACCAAATTTAATTTTTACACAATTGACAAAAAAGCGAATCAGTCAAACATCACATCAGGAGTTGGATCAGGGGTTGGTCCAGCAGTAACATCTGCGGGCAGCTCTGTATTCACAAACACACTGACTCAGATCGGAACCAGGGTGGAATCTTGGTTGCATCTTTCGGATGGTGACGTTAAAGGTCGGTCCCCGACATAAATAATTATATTTGATTAACTGATGTCTGTCAAAACCCATCACACACACCCACACACTGATGCCAATGTGAGAAGAGAAATGCTGAAATTTTCAAGTGATCCTGACATCTAGCTTACCTGTGAGAAGCACACGGTGCTCTTGGTGAAAAGACGGACGGACTCAGGTGCAAACGCCTTCCCCGGCAGAAGGGTCTTGCAGCGAACCGACATGGTAACCCATTTGGACTATAAATTGAATGAATGGGAATGGATCAATGGATAGAAAGAAGTCAGGAGCATTTGATAATCTTTAGCTCAAGATACATTTCTAGAAAAGAAAAGGAATATCAATATATTATATTTCAGTATTTTCTAAAAGCACCAAAAAACAAAGTAAATGAACATTTTCCTCTTTACAATAAAGTATGTTAATTAACAATAAAGCATGTAAATTGTGCTTTTAAGCTTTTGAATATTTATTCCCAACATTTACTAACTTATTTCAATGTACTAATTCTTTGATAAATATGGAGTAAGCTCCTTCTTATGATTTAAAAAAAAGGTATTCATACGGACTACATCAGACAGATTCAAAGAGCTATGTCAAAACAACTCTAAAGCGAGGGAAGAAAAGGATCAGTGTTGCCAATTTGGTTCTTACCGAGACAACAGGAAGCTCAAAGAGATCCCTGGCCTCTGTGACCTCCGGGTGATCCTCATCTTCAGAGATGACATGAGTGACCCGGTCAGTGAGATATGATTCCTCCTTGCCACCTCCTTTCTCTAAGAGATCTGTTACCTGTATGATAACAAGATGATAAGACAACAAGAATAAATAATATATAATAAACCACTTATAGTTCTACATGTAGTCCTACTGCGACTTCTAAGAACTACTTCTACTACTACCACAGTACCACTCCTATAATGATTACTACTACTACTACTACTACTACTACTACTGTACTACTACTACTACTAAGTACTGCTACTTCTACTTCTACTTCTAATACTACCACTCCTACTATAAGGGTCATTCCGTGGGGTTGGGGGCACTTTTTGTGACATACCAGAAGTGAGAAACTGTGTATCCTATCAACCGTACTGTTTTCTCAAATGTAGTTTGGCATAAAAGGCATCTATAGCTACATGTAATTGTGTTTAAAAGTACTCTAGCTTCATGGTGCATCAATATTACAATCCCAAATTTTATGTAGTGTTATAAAGATGTGATGTCCATGTACATGTACATGTAACATTGGAAAAAGAAGAAATGCATATTAAGCAAAGATTTTGAAGGAAAACAACTGAAACAGGAATGAATTTGGCAAAGGCACTACTAATTACTAAATATATTCATTACAAAAAAATCTTGCAATAGACGATTTCATCTTCCATGTGTAGTACAAGATCTCATACTAAATTACATGTACATAGACATCGTCATAGTTTTTTGCCCCAACCTCACGGAATGAGAATGACTCATAACTTATTTCTACTACTACTACTACTACTACTACTACTACTACTACTACTACTACTACTACTACATGTACATCTACTACTACTACTACATGTACTACTACTACTACTACTACTACTACTTCTACTACATCTTCCAAAAAGAACCAATTGGTGAGATAAAATTCCTCCCTCCCACGTCCTTTCTCTAAGAGATCTTTCATCTGTATTTAGGACAAGAGACCAAGGTTTTGGTAGCTGACTTCCTCCTTTTTTCTTCTTCTTTTTTTCCTTTTATGTTGAAGTGTATGGAAACCGTAAATTTATATTACTGCTACAGCAACAACAGAGAAAGTAGACAACGTTTCTTTCCTTTGATTTCGAGCTATTTTACCTGTGGATATATATATCTGTGTGTTTATCATGATGGTAGCTATTCAAAGTATGAGTAGGAGTTTATCAAATAATTATCTGATTTTTACTTATTATTCTTGTATGTTTCTAAGCAGGACAGGGCCTTTTGACTTGCAGGAGTGCAAACTAACAATTAGAATTTAATGAAAAAGAACACTGAAGAGGAGAAAAGAAGAATAAAAGATATCAGCACAAATGAATTTAGCATGCCGCCTAGGTACAGCTCAGCGTAGCACTCCTTTCATCTACAGCACATTCCATGCCGATCTCTCCATCTTTGTAATGCCAATCACACGGCAAAAGCTACATGTACAAGTGAACAGTAAGGAAATCCACATTGCTGCAGCCATAAGTAGTCATTTTTTTTTTTACATCTCATGAAGGGGGTCTGCAAGGTTCATCCACTCACAGCGGCTTTACTATAGTCGGTATGTAGAAATTACAAGTGTCATGCACTATCACTGAGTCGTGTATGACTCCAAGAAAGTCCTAAGTTTTTCTAAGTTAAGGACTTGTAACCCCCGGGCCCCGTCCCCAATAATAATTTGGGGAGAATAATAATATGCATGTTAGGCTTACATGTACCGTTTACTCACATGAAATTTTGATGCCATTCCCGAAAATTTACGGGATAATTGTCAATAGTTAAAAATCATCTACGGTACATATGGCTTTGCACCTGAAGCAATGAGTATAAATGCAAAGAGTGCTCAACCCGCTACTAAGCACGCATGCATAATGTAGTGCACTCGTAAGGTGAACATATCTTTTTGAGTTCAGTTTTAACCCTTTCAAGACAGGAATTATTCAAGGGCTAAATTCATCACATTTTGTTCCTTAAATTGGCAACAATAATATTTTTCTTTTAGTTCTACACGGTTCTAATAAGGTGTAATGTTTTTGAAAACAATGTACATGGTTAAAAATTCTGTCGAAAAGTTGAAAAAATTGCCAATTTTGCTGTAAATCAGTGATTTTGAACCTCTCAATGTGTTGCCAATTTAAGGATTTCAAAGCTTATTCTCGTTTTTAAAATTCCTGGCATCAAACGCAATATGGTCATGCAATAAAAATGGACATAGTGAGTGCAAAAATTTTTGCTCTTTCTACTCATGCATCTGGTATATTTTTTAGAGTTCTGAATCAAAAGTTATTGAGCCAAACCACAAAATGTGGTCAATTGTCTCGAAAGGGTTAACAAAGCGATTTACGCCTGCCGAATGTACTACGGAAGTACGAGAGAGTAATTTGCCTTGACACTATTAACTTAGGTCTTTGCCTGACCCTGGAAGCACCTGATCTCTACTGAAAAGTGCCCCGGAAGCTTGATTCGCCATCTAGTTTTGTTCTCCAGAAGTTGGGGAAAAAGATTTTGCATTGCATAATTCTTCCACAGGATCGTATATTTCTATATAGCGCCATCAGCACTGCATGTATTCAAAAGACTACTTTCTAGGCTAATGCACCAAAACAACTATGATGCCAAGCATCTACGAAAACTCCACTGAAGGGAAAGAAAAAAAAAAGTTTTTGTCCTTTTTAAGTTAAAATATTACCTTTATAAATGTATACACATCAAATATACTTGATGAACATTATACAACATAAATAAACCCTTGGAATTGCAAGGGAGGTGATCAGTGAAAAAAATAAACAGGGGCTAAGGGCAATTAGCCCCCGAACTCTTAAAAAAGCCAACGTAAATGAAAAAGAGAGCCACCATCAAATAATATTTCTGCCCATGGGTCGTAGTGCATTAAAATCTCTGAACACAATAGGTGGACTTAAAAGTAGCCCTCGCGAAAGAAATTTTAATTTTTACGCTGGAGGTGATATTGTAATCTGCCACTATAACATGTATGGAGTACGAGGTTATCTTAAGATAACCTCATATGTGCATGAGTTGTGGTTATGTTTTCATGTGTGTGTAGACAGAAGGGTCAGGCAGCATGGTCACCATATAAAGTAGGTGAGCAGAGGAAGTTGGAGAGTGTGCAGAGGCGGGCAACAAAACTGATTCCAGGATTTAGAAATATGTCTTATCGCGAATGCCTCATGAAACTCAAATGACCAACTCTTGCTCACAGGCGAAGGAGAGGTTATATGACTGATGTTTTCAAGTATTTGACGGTCCTCGTGTATGGCACTCAACACAATCTTTTTCACTTGGCATACAGGAGGTCTAGAGCGCACAAAATGAAACTGGACAAACAGTATTCTCGGCTTGATTTGAAGAAACATTTCTTCAGTAACAGAATTGTGGATTTGTGGAACAGTCTCCCTGAACATGTAATCTTAGCAACTTACATGTATGTAAACTACTTCAAGAATAGGCATTGCATTGACCCGCTAGCGTTGCCGGTGTGGGTTCACCCTAGGTGGAAATGGATCAATCTTGCTCATTGATTAATTTGTTTACATCTCTCCGTTGAGGAGATTGCTTCATGTGTATGGCTTGATGTTCAAATGTCATATTTTATTAAAAAATCAAGTCCATATGGCTACGTGTACACACAAATGAAAGTATAGTAAGTATTGATGTCGCTATGATTGGCGTCAGTGGCAGATTTACATAGGGGGAAACCGGCCTGTGCCCCCCCTCCCCCCGACACCCAACTGGCATACCTTAAATACACAATCAAAAAAATTGGCCTCCTTAACCCTTTCAGGACAGGAATTATTTAATGGCTAAATTGATCACATTTTGTTCTTCAAATTGGCAACAATTATATTTTTCTTTTAGTGCTACACGGTTCTAACAAAATGTAATGTCTTTGAAAACAATATGCATCATTAGAAACTTAGTCGAAAGTTTTAAAAAATTGCCAATTTTGATATAAACAGTGATTTTAAACCTCTCAATGTGTTGCCAATTTAAGGATTTTCAAGCTTATTCTCCTTTTTGAAATTCCTGGCATCAAACGCAATATGGTCATGCAATAAAAATGGACATAGTGTGTGCAGAAAATTTTGCTCTTTCTACTCGTGCATCTGGTATATTTTTTAGAGCTCCGGATCAAAAGTTATTGAGCCAAACCACAAAATGTGGTCAATTGTCTTGAAAGGGTTAATTTATGTACTTTTCCGGCACTGTGCCCTCTCTTTTACAAAATCCTAGACAATCCACCCACTCATGGAACCATCACTATGTGGGGCTGTGTCAATTTTGGTGGTGGTCACGACCTCTAAGATGAAGAGGTAAAAACAGCAATACAATCAGCAAAATTTTGAGAAATATTTTAGGATGATAGAACATCTAATTTCATGCCAGATTCTTTAGGATCTTTATCATCTTGATCACGTGAAATTTTCAGGCTGTTCTTGGCTGGCGATCTTGGTCTTTTCCAGCACACATGTCATGTACATGTATGTGCCACTCACACTTATGCGAGGTAAACTATTGGAGATAACCTCGCACTCTGTACCTTCATACCTTGAGCAATTGCCTCCCATAGGCAAGTGTGTGATATCTTGCGCAGGAAAGGAGCAAGATCACCGACCAAAAACAGCCTGAAAATTTCACTTGATCAAGATGATAAAGATCCTATCGAAGGATCTGGCATGAAATTAGTTATTCTATCATTCGAAAATGTAGAAGGAAGTATTTTCTCAAAATTTTGCCAATTATATTGGTGTTTTTACCTCTTCAACTTAGAGGTTGTGACAGGTCAAAATAGACACAGCCCCATATAGTGATGGTCCAGTGTGTATGGGCAAAATATCACACACTTGCTATGCGAGGCAATTCATCGTGGTAAGAAGGTACAAAGTGCAAGGTAATCTACAATAACCTCGCATATGTGTGAGTGGGATCCGCCCCTGATTGGCCCGACAGTGGACTGTAGTGCAACTAACATGGCTAAAGAAGAAGAAGAAGAGAAGAAGAAGAAGAAGAAGAAGAAGAAGAAGAAGAAGAAGAAGAAGAAGAAGAAGAAGAAGAAGAAGAAGAAGAAGAAGAAGAAGAAGAAGAAGAAGAAGAAGAAGAAGAAGAAGAAGAAGAAGAAGAAGAAGAAGAAGAAGAAGAAGAAGAAGAAGAAGAAGAAGAAGAAGAAGAAGAAGAAGAAGAAGAAGAAGAAGAAGAAGAAGAAGAAGAAGAAGAAGAAGAAGAAGAAGAAGAAGAAGAAGAAGAAGAAGAAGAAGAAGAAGAAGAAGAAGAAGAAGAAGAAGAAGAAGAAGAAGAAGAAGAAGAAGAAGAAGAAGAAGAAGAAGAAGAAGAAGAAGAAGAAGAAGAAGAAGAAGAAGAAGAAGAAGAAGAAGAAGAAGAAGAAGAAGAAGAAGTAGTAGTAACTTAAGTAAGAAGAAGAACTAAGTTAGAAGAAGAAGAAAAACTAGAAGAAGAAATAAAGTAGAAAAGGAGGTAAAGCCGAAACATGTTAAAGGGGGTACCCAATGCTGAAACAATGTTAGTTCATTTAAAAGATCATGATTTTATTAGCAGAAAATCATCTGCCTTAAGTTTTTTTAAAATTCGTGTTGCCAGAAAAATCCCCGAAATATGGTAAGACTTCAGGATATTTTGGCCCCTCAGCTGTGTCCCAATTTCAGCTAGGTAACCACAATGACGTCAAAGTGGTTACCCTGGTTCGCATATTGCAGATGTGTTGCGCGCTAGACTGTACAAAATGCATTACACCTTGCGCGCATTTTGCTATAATTGCGCGACAAGGTAACCACTTTGACGTCATTGTGGTTACCTAGCTGAAATTGGGACACAGCTGAGGGGCCAAAATATCCTGAAATCTTACCATATTTCGGGGATTTTCTGGCAACACGAATTTAAAAAAAATTTAAGGCAGATGATTTTCTTCTAATAAAATCATGATCTTTTAAATGAACTAACATTGTTTCAGCATTGGGTACCCCCTTTAAAGGAGAAAATAGAAGACTAAATACAACAGCACCAAAAACACCTTTAACAGTTAGTAGATTTCATAATAACGCAAAAGAGATCATTATCAAAATTACTGGATCCTGGCTAACTCGACACTAGAGACAACTCGGCCTCAGCCGAAAATCGGGGCAGAGATATGCAAAACAGCCAAATCAATTGCAAGGATTTGCATGAAATTTTGCACTGATAAATCTCTCACAAACTCCACATTCAACAGGTGTATTTGGATAGAAATGTGTAAAATAGTTCCTACTGATTCAATAGTGAAAATTCCAAGAAGTAAAATTCTACAAAACATGAAGTATAGAGCTATTTAACTTAAGGGTCCGGAGTGTGCCGTGCACTTGAACCGAGTCAGCCCGACAAGAAAATTACTAATGCCACTTATACATCATACAAGCTTATCTGAAGATAACCTTGTACTCCAGACTAGCTTTTATGGGTGAATAGGCTTCAATAGCTATTGTGTGTATCAGCAGGCCCTTTTCCAGGCTAGATCATTCATACAAGAGAGGAAAATAATTATTTAAAATTTCACTTTCAATTCTGAATCCCCTAATTTGTGGCACAGTAAGAGTTGAAGAGTCCATGAATCAGGTAATCTAGCAAATTTAAGAAAATTAAATCTTGCTTAGAGCAATTTTGTTGTCTGTTTTTGACTGCTGCAACAGTGAATATTGGACACAGTCCCACATAGGCAAGGGCCCATGAGTGACTAATGCTTAGCTGCCATTTAAAACGCACACTAACGTAAAAAGGTACATATGGGACTGGACTACATTACCTCCTCTAAAATCGTTCCAATGAGATAGTAATGAACATCTTTGAAGAATTCCGGTTGCACACAAGATGTTTCCACTTCCTCCATCGTATTTTCCATCTTGAAATCAGTCATGAAATTAGATTATCCTCACAAAATTCTCATTTTCTCTGCCGTGCCTCTCTTCATTGTTCGCGCGGAATTAGACGCTCGGGCGCGGGGTTAAGTTCCGGAAGGACAATCTTGACCCAAGATGGTATATATAGCCAAAGACTTTTAATAGTATCAAGACAGATTACTCTCACCTACTTCCGTAGTACATTCGGCAGACGTAAATTGCTGTGTTAAAATAGACTCGGAAAAATACGTTCGCCATAGGTATAACACGTGAAAAGATGTCTCATTTTTTCTTGATATTTCATACCTTACCCTATCTTTTTCAAGTCTGATTTTTGCATGAGAGAAAGGATGGATAGTTCAAAAAACATTTATTGAACCTTTATTATCAATAAATGCCACTATGAATCCCCGGGATCATGCCTGCTTTTTGACATAATCATCTGCCATAGGGTTAACACGTGAAAACATGGATTTTAAGAATGATTATAGTTCCTCTGGTATTTCCTTGAATTTCATGTAAATGTGGCTTACATGTAATTTGAGACTCTGAACAAGATTAATGATGGCTCAAAAAGTGGAAGGGACCCCACATAAATCCCCGGGAATATGCATGCTTTTGGCCTTCCATGCAGCTCCCATAGGTTATCACGCAAAAACAGGGATTTTTGAATGATTATAATTCCCCCAGAATTAGATTAAAATTTTGAAAAATGTGACTTAAATAAAATTTAAAGGTCTGAAAATGTATGATTAAGTCTCAACTAGTCGAACAGACCCCGCATAAATCCCAGGGAATATGCATGCTTTTGACCCCCAAAAAGTCTCGCCTGCCATAGGTTTACACGCGAAAACAAGGGATTTTAAGATGATTATAATTCCCATAGTTTTTATTTGAAAATATAAAAACTGTGATTTACATGTAATTTGAGGCTTTGAACAAGCTTACTGAAGGCTCAAAAAATTGAAAAGACCCCACATAAATCCCGGGGAATATGCATGCTTTTGACCAAAACAGTCTCGCCTGCCATAGGTTTACACGCGAAAACAAGGAATATTAGGATGATTATAATTCCCATAGTTTTATTTGAAAATATAAAAACTGTGATTTACATGAAATTTAAAGCTCTGAAAATGTATAATTAAGGCTCAATGAGTCCAGTAAACCCCCCATAAATCCCCGGGAATATGCATGCTTTTGGCCTTCCAGCTCCCATAGGTTAACACATGAAAAGAGGGATTTTGAAATGATTTTAATTCCCCTAGTATTTATTTGAAATTATGAAAAATGTAATTTACATGAAATTTAAAGCTCTGAAAGTGTATAATTAAGGCTCAATGAGTCCAGTAAACCCCCCATAAATCCCCGGGAATATGCATGCTTTTGGCCTTCCAGCTCCCATAGGTTAACACATGAAAAGAGGGATTTTGAAATGACTTTAATTCCCCTAGTATTTATTTGAAATTATGAAAAATGTAATTCACATGAAATTTAAAGCTCTGAAAGTGTATAATTAAGGCTCGATGAGTCATTTAAACCCCGCATAAATCCCCGGGAATATGCATGCTTTTGACCAAAAAAAATAATTTGTCGTATAACACGTGAAACCGTTTGTTGTTATTGATGACGTAATGTGGGCGTGTAGTATCGATCACGTGAGATCACGACATCCAATGAGATCGTGCGCTAGCAGACGACCATGTAGCAGACGTATGTCCGCCCGCCCAGGGGCCCAGCCTAGCCGGTATTTGAAGAAACTCTCACTAAATTCCAGTTCACTATTATATTTCTAATGTACCAGAGGCAAAATTCAATGTATTAAATTCATAATTTCATATAATCACTGTTCTACCACCGAATTACGCTTAGCCAAAATGACTGATGTGAGATCATGCAATCATGAAATAGCTGAGCTGAATAGCGACCGACAAGGTGTCTAGCTCTATAGCTAGGCTAGGTCTACCCCTCTGCGATCCCGATCGAGGTGGTGACGTTGCCGATGGAACTCTGTCAGTTTGCCAAAGGTGTTCTCCTCAAAAGTTTTTTACTTGCTGATCGTCGTTTACTTTGGCTTCAGCCAACGAGACCGACTATGTAGTGGGAGGGGGCTTCTGAACCCTATTATGGATATGAGCCTGACACTGACAGTCCATGACAGGGGCGAATGCAGGATGTAGTAAAAAAAAAAAAAGGGGGGGGGCACAAATGCAGGGCTGTCAACTTTTTGGAACTGCTGGAAGGGAGATTCGTATCTTTTTCTTCTCACCATTCCTCCAAAAGTTGCTCCGTGGGGGGGGGGGGGGGGGGGAGAGGATAATTTTTTTCGCCAGTCCTCGAAAAGTTGCTCAGTTGGGGGGGGGGGGGAGGGGTGAAAAGATTTTTTTTTCTTCTCGCCGGCCCTTCAAAAAAATTTTCAAAAAAGGGCCCGGGGGACAATGATGTATGACTTTCTTTAAAAAAGGGGAGGGGGCATGGGCCAGGATTGTGCCCCCCCTAAATCCGCCACTCGTCCATGCCCGGACTGTCACGTCAGTCTTGCGGGGTGGGCTTTTTACAAGTTTTCTCGGAGGGTTAATAGACCAACATTGTTAGCCTCGTAGGCTCCCAAACTAATGGTGCACTATCCGGTTTTATATACATTTTAGGCCAGAGTCCGTGTATACCTGTAGTTTGTAGTTCAAAAGAATGTAATTCCTATTCCAGGGGCGGATCCAGGATTTTGTAGAGGAGGGGGCACAGAGCCGAAAAGTACACAATTAAAGAGGCAATTTTTTTTATTGCGTACTTAAGGTATGCCAGTTGGGTTCCAAAAAGGGGGCGCGGTCGATTCGCCCCCCCCCCCCCCCGGATCAGCGCCTGCTATTCTGTCATGGATGTGAAGAATGGGATTGCATGGTGTTGGTGGTCGATCTCATTAAATTGAACCATTGAAGGAAAAAAAAAAAAAAAAACAATAAGAGATCATTATTTTGTCCTCATTTCTATTGGAGGCATTTTTATAGATCGGTTGTAAGAGAGAATAAGAGAATAAGAGATTATTAGAAAATGAAAGCCTGTGAGAGGGGGAGGGAAGGGAGAAAGAGAGAGAGAGAGAGAGAGACAAAGGGGGATGGGGCAAAAGGAATGCGATATTCCTACAAAGACAGAATAGGACTGGTAATAAAAAATTATATCATCAGCTGCTATTGTTGGTTACTAGTTAATTAAATTCAAAATATCCCTATACTGTTTTCTTCGCCTGTCGTCTCAAACTGCTACAGCAGAATATTACAAATAACTTACTGTAAGTTATTTATATTGGTGGAGTATCCAGGAATGGAGGGGGGGGGGGGGGCTCACACCTGACGAACAAAAAAACATCAGATGTCTATTCTGAATTTTCAGACAAGCAAGGAAAAAAAGTCACATTTTTCATGTTCTTTCTGTGCCGGGGGGGGGGGGGGCACACAACTCCTTTCATTCGATGTGTAACTATAAGATATGTCAGATTTGGTTTTGGCTGGTACGTAGGGCACGTGCATTCCTGGATACGCCACCAATAAAAGTAAGAGAATCTTGGATACGCCACTCTTAATTAATCTTTGTATTTAAGGAATTGCTCGCACGCAATCTCATTTTAATAAAGCCTTTTCTGTCTTGACTTTTAACATAAGGCCATAGATTTACATTATACGTCTATAATCGATAAAATTTACATAAATCATGATATCAAATGAAATATTCTGATTTAGAAAAATAAAGATAGCATTTTTTTATGTTTAAAATTTTTTTTTTTTTTTTATTTTATTTTTTTTTTTTTTACTTTTCTCGACATTCCCGTCAGATATTGCAGTGTTTGCTCATATAGAGCTTAATATCAGGGAACATGTTTGGACCATTCCCCCCCCCCCCCCATCACATAAATATTAATAGAAATTTCACAGCAAATAACTTTAACAAAAATACAAACATCTCTCCTAGCTCCCCCTCCCAACTCTCTCCCTCTCCTCCATGGTGCAGTTAGAGTATGTTGATTCCTATCTGTTTTGGGACATAAGTTTGTATTTGAAGGGACAATATCAAGATTATGCCCTTTACGGCTTTACCAAAAGCGATGTACAGAAAAAGAAGAAAAAATAAATCAAATAAAAAATACAAACATCTTGATAAAGACTATAATCTTCCCTCTCGGCCGATCGACATGTACCACAATATATACGCGTGCTTTATTTCGGGACTGAGCACTCTTCGTATTTAAACTCTTTGCTATTAGTAGTAGTAGTAGTAATAGTAGTAGTAGTAGTAGTAGTAGTTAGTAGTAGTAGTAGTAGTAGGAGTAGCAGTTGTAATTAGTTGTATTAGGCCTACTACTACTACTACTACTACATGTAAGTAGAAGTAGTAGTTACCCTTAGTGCAAAGTGTGCATTTTTTTTTGTTTTCTACCAGTTATTGTTTTAGACTACGGTTATATAACAACATGCCATGTGTAACCGAGTTGGCTAAATACTAGTGTACTCTCTTCAAAACATGATAGTGGTAAACCGAAGAGGAATCACCTACATGCCTATATAAGAGGGAGTGCGTTTTCTTCTCCCTTCATACGACTTTTTCTGTGAAGAGGAACAAGGTCAATTTAAATCAAGTTAATTTTAGGACCAAATGCATTCTCGAATCGAATCTTATTGGAGAAAACGTGTAGTATTAACTTTCAATTCGGTTCGATCGTATAATGTGCATACGCGGGCAAGGAAAAGCCGACCTTGTCATAGCTTATGAATATTTATGTTTTCCTAATGAATATTCATATTGCGTAGTTTTACCTAAGTTTACTGGCAACAGATGGCGCTATACCATTTTTTTTCCAGCGCTAGCGGCCGCATCCATAGATGTGCCTAAGTTCATAGCAAGCCAGTTCGATCCTCACTTCTAGACATATAATCTCTCTCTCTCTCTCTCTCTCTCTCTCTCTCCCTCCCCCTTACTCATTCCCTCTCTCTGTTTCCTCCTCCTCTCTATAATTAATTTCATATATTATTATCATTCTCATGACGGAAGCATTGTTGAATTGAATAAATTATAACTTCTGGGCCCTGTTTCATAAAAGTTGTTCAATAACAACCGCCACATTTCTATGCCAAAGTTGCTCACAGCCAGTCCAATGCAAGCATTTTCAGTAGATTCTATCAGTTGATATTGATAACAAGTTTTATGAAACAGGAGCCTGCTCCGCATCTGGCTCTCTTTCTTTCGCCTTCTCTCTCTTTCCGCTCCCTCTTTCCTCTCATTGCTCTCTTAATAATCATTTTAATAGAATGAATGAAAATCATAGCATACATGAAATTCGCCAATCTATCTTTTTATTCATCTTTTTTTCTCTCTCTCTGGCTCCAACCCCGGGGGGGGGGGGGGCACTCAAGTATATTGGTGGTACGGGGACGTGCCGCTTTGATGACCCCCTTTTTCAGACCCCGATTTCCGTTCTCTAGATACTCAGTTCCGCTCAGGAGCCGCTCAGCCCCGCTCTGAAGACCCCCGTTATGAAACATATCCGTTCGCATGCGGCCGGCCGGGAGCGTGGCGGAGGCAGTGGTCGCTCGACCTGGCCTGGTCTCGCGCCCTAGGCCCTTTCGTCGCGCGAGCCTTGAAAACTGCTCCAGCTAGCTAGCTACTAGCGTTACACGGCGCGGGCGCGGCCCCCAGCGCGGCCCGTCCCGAGATCCTGCGATAGCGAAGGTGTACCGCCGATAAAGCGAGGTTAGTTTTGTACAGTACTTCCCTAGACCCTGTTTTTCACTCTGCCCAATAGATCATAGTTCCCAAGACCCCGTATTTTACACCTTGAAGTCAGTTCCTTAGACCCCCTTTTCGGGGATTCGTGAGGCACACCCCCGTCAAAATATAATTCGAGTGCCCCCCCCCGGGGCTCCAACACCCCCATTACCCAATCCTGATCCGATGTCCCGCAATGTCTCTCAGCCCCCCCCCCCTCTCTCTCTCTCTTTATCATTTTATCTTGTTGTTTTTTTTTTCAAGAAAATCAATCAACTAGTCATGACACTGCAAAAATTTGACCAATCTTTTAAAAATTTATTGAAACAGCTGTTTACACATAGAAATATAGGCCTATTATTTGATAAATTTTCGTGTCCGCTACTTTGACTTTCAGTAGATATAGATCGAGCAATTAAGGTATATATATAGTGCATCCCAGATTTAAAAAAAAAATGAAACCCTAAAACAAAGGGTTATTGTGACCACATGTGCTCTATGATAATGATTATCTATTTTCCAAAAACGTTATGCTTTTAAATGATTTTAAAACCTATGAGAAGACTGTTTTCATCTGTTTCTTTCAATAATGAGGGTTAGGATAACGCCCTCATCATAAAATAAAGGATATATCAAATAGAGAGTATGATATTCTCCCTTTTTCCAGGTGGGTTTTGCCTGTTGGACCCAAATCTTCTGCTACCCCCTACCCCCCCCCCCCCCCCCCACCACCCCCTACGAAAACACACCCTCGAACCGCCGTCACAGACCTCAATCCTCGTCTATACAGCTACATTGCGTGCTACATAATATACCCGCAGTAGGTTATCTTTCTGTGTGCAATTCTTTACGATTGTCATGTCCTTATCAACGTTATCGGTAAACATTCACGCTGCATGCAATGCCAATGCTAAGGTGCTAATCCATAATGGATGAATCAACAAAGACTAAAAAGGTACATTTTCGTGTTTATTCGTAATCATTAAATGATAAATGTGTTATCCCACTTCTCAGTGGTAGCTTTATTCACAGGTATAGAGAAAAAAATTTCATTTAAATTGGCTGGACATAAACTGAGGTTGTGACTGCGCCGCTGTGGCTGCACCGTGTCTGTGTTTGTATCCAGTTGCCTGGCCGTGTATCTCCCGGCCGGGTGCGTCGGGGCTAATAGCTTCTGCCTCTGCCTCTGGTCAACAATGGCTTGAGCTCGAGCTGATAATAATGACAATAAGATGGCAGTAACTTTGGTAAAGTGAGACGGAGTGCGAGAATGTGCTCACCATGTTTATACTCGTATCTATTTATATATTGCTAATTTATATGTATTTTTTAAATATGAATTTGCATTTTCAATATTTACAAAAGTATCACACTTTAATAGGTCGACATGTAGTCTATATCATAAATACATTTTGTACGCTTTTTATCATTGGTTTGCGAAATAAAGATGAAATGAAATGAAATGTTCATCATGGCGTTTATCCCTGCAATTCGCATTCCTCTTTCTCTCTCACTCTCTTTCTCGTAGATCTAACGCCACGGTTATGCATGGACCTGTTCAATGATTTCCATGCCTCCCTTGGGCTCACCCTGCTGAAATTTCATTTTCACATAGATCTAACAGAGACAATAAGATCTAGATATAGACCTCTAACTGTTAAGCTCTCGATCTATTCTTGGTCTCTGTAATATGTTCCTCAAAATGGTGGGGGGGGGGGGGGGGGGGAAGAAACTTCAAATTGTTAGTACGGGGTCCAGACAGCCAATACAAAGATACAAGTACATGTTGATCTAGTTCTATCTTTCTTTTTGCTAAATCAAATAAGTATACTTTCTATACTGCCAAAGTTTCTGGCTTTCCAGTACTAGAAAGAGCTTTAATTCACATTGTTAAACTTGTGTATGAAAGTCAAGATTACCTTTTTTAATTCGACATTCTCTATCTCTCTTTCTTTCTCTTTCCTCCCTCTTGCATAAGAAGTTGCATTTAAATGCAACTGGAAAAAAAAAAAAGAAACACAAGTCCAAGTTAAAGGATTCTGATTGTTTGAAAATCAAGTTGTCATTTAATAATTGCATTTAAAGAGAAGGTTGAGTCCTGATAAAGGTGAAAAATAATTTGTGAGCTTTCTCATTCTCTTTATGTCAGTTTGGAAGATTATCATAGTAGAAATGTCCCCTGAAAAGCATTTCTCTTCAAATTTCCTTACATACTCGAAACATGACATAAAATAGCCGAAGTGTTCCGGCCGAACATTCATGCCACATTTACTCCTTGGTCCCCTAGGCTATACCCATTTCTGTGTGCAGTGTGTACGCTTTTGAGCGAGTTTAGGTTGATTTCTTATCATTTTGATGATTCCAAAACCTCACAGTATACAACAATCCTTATTTAGACACGAACAACATTTCCCAAATGCTTCCAGACAGTTTCTTTCACTATGTAATCACATGACCAGAACTCGACTTTTATCTTGAAATGCAGCTTTTTATGCAAGAGGGCCCATGACTGTAGGGAGGAATTCCTGGAATGCTGTGAGCACTAAAATCAGTAGCCTGCCTAGAGTCGTGGTGATGTTGGAGCACCTTGATAACCTGGCATGGTGGATATGAGCGCTATACAGTAGAAACCCACTATAACGAGGACCTTGGGACCATCAAAATTACCTCGTTATATTAGGAATCTTATTATCGGAGCTCTTTATAGCAAGTTTCCACTGTACATGTACATGTACAAGCATTCATTATTATCATTATTATTTCTCTCTCTCCTTTTTTCCTATCTCGCTCTGTCTCCTTTTCCCTCACTTTCTCTCTCTCTTTCTCTCTTTCCTTCTTTCTTTCTCTCTCTTTTCTCCTTTTCTTTTCCTTTTCTCCCTCTCTCTCTCTCTCTCTCTCTTTCTGCAGCTCATCGAAGAGCAGATGACAAACCAAGGCATCAGAAAGGACCTGGATGTCACAGAGCTGTATCTTAGCAATCAAGGTTTAACAGATGTGTGTGACTTTGGCCAGTACCGTATGTTGAACAGATTGTGGCTGAATGGAAACAAGCTTAGAAGGATAAACTGCCTGTCCATAAACTATAGGATAACAGAGTTGTATCTACAGGTAAGAATTAATGAATTGGAGATGATTATTTTTCAGTGTGTTTGATTGAGCCAGAAATACTACTTTACTTTTGGAAATATGCGACCGAAAAAGTATCATTCTAATGTTTTCAGCATTTTCAGATTAGGTCGTACTGAAATTATGAAACTTGAAGTGCGATAGAACACTTGTTTTTAGATGCTCCATACATGTAGCTTGTAAAGAGCTGGTCAGACTTGTCTGATAACTTTCAATTCAATTCAGTTCATTTTATTTCACATCTCTTTTAAAAAATGTATTCATGTATACAATCAGAGATAAACAACATAACAAGGGAATTAACAAAACGAGAATATATGAAAAAAAATAAATGATACAATAGAAATGAATATAATGTAATGGCCAGTGATTGTATCAATGTGAGGGGGTAGCAAAGGCCACTGACCTGTCAAGGCTACCCCCCTTATCAACATGAACACTGGCATGAAACATAAGTAACAATTTACGAGAACGAAAAATAACAAACAAATAACATAAGATTACACAAAAATAGCAGGCAAGTTTGGTATTTAAAGGCATTGATTAACTTTGCCCAGGATTGAAAAAAAAATCACTGTTCCAGCTAATGCTGTAATCATAATTGCAAACCTTTAGGTCAGACAGGAATTGCCTGAGTTTTATAAGCTGATCGGTCGTTTATATATCACGATATTTACGATTTAACATTGATGTCGGGATAGAGTACCACCGAACCCTAAAGAACTCTTACGGTTGGCATACCTCGCTCTATCACAGAATACCGTACGGGTTGGAAACCCGCTCTGAAATCGCCAAGCGCTGGTGCTTGGTTTTTGTGACTGCAGCGCAGCGAAGAAGCCGAGCGACTTGCGCTAACGATTGATCGCAATTTTCTCTTTTTTAGAATAGTAAACGGGTTCCATTTTCTCTCATACTTTCACATATCCTTAATTATATATGTAGTTAGAGGACTGCACACAATTCACTGGCATTTGAGCTGATTTTATAATTTTTCACAAAGTTAATCAATCACTTTAAGGGGATTGATAGTTCAAAAGGTAAGTTTTGTATTTTCTTTTAAAAGATTGCAGCAAAGGACAGTGTTTAAATACTGATGGCATATTGTTCCACACAGTCGGTCCATTATTACAACTGTTCTTGAGAAGCTGTAACGGTAAAATGATAACGATAAGGATAACAAGATTTTTCATGAGAGGTCCACCCTAAACCTGCCCTACTAGTAACATACAAGCTTACTCACACACATATGCACAACAATGTAGGGTGTAGCTTTAATTAAAAAAAAATTCATTATAATTTAATATCGGAAAAGTCTGACTAGTAGTAGTAGTAGTAGTAGTAATAGTGTAGCAGTAGTAGACCTGTTCACAAATATATATTCAAATTTTATGCATACTTTTAAAACAAAGGTTGTTCTTGACAACCTGAAAGCTTGTCAGAGGCTGGTCAGACATAGCAACAAATAATGTATGCAAACTAGATTCCAAGTATTGTACATGTAGTTCATTCATTAATAACAGGTTAATGGATACCTTGTTGCTAGGTCCCCAGGAAAGAAACATCCATAAATTTGAATAACTTTGTGAACAGGATGATTGTAGTAGAACATGTAGTCTTCTTCATTGATCACACATTTTTTTCATACATGTTTTTGTTCTTTCTCAGGACAATGAATTGGTGAGTGTAGCTGGACTTCTCAAGCCATTGACCTGTCTCCAAGTGTTGATGTTACATAACAACCAGCTAACTGATCTGGAAGAGACAATAGCTGAAATGAGAGCCATGCAAGCCTTGCATACACTCAGTGAGTAATAAAGGCATGATTTCCTTTCATTTGACCTGATCCTTACTTTCTGTTTATTTTTTATGTTGCAGTTATTATTGGCCATGTTTATGTTTGGGTTAAAAGTATTTTCAGGCATTTTACTGAAATAGAATGAGTTCTTTTTTTTTTCCCATGAAATTTGTCATTGACAGTTTGAGTGATTCAGCTAATTCATTGTGTCTGAATGTACTGCAGTTATCTGCCATGAGCATCCAATCTTATATGATTAATGCTGAATGTTTTTCATTGTCAATTTTCAGACCTCTCTCAGAATCCTTTGGCCCAAGAAGCAGAGTACCGACATTACATAATACATCACGTACCTTCCTTAAAACTCCTAGACAGACAAGGTAAGACCATCAATGGATTAGCACAGTACCGTCGCACCTGCTTTAGTGGCCACCTACCCTTAAAGGAGAATGAAACCCTGGGAAAAAAATCAATTTTAATGAAAAGAGAGGATAGGGAGAAGCCATTTTAAAAATGTTCCATCAAAACCAGTTACCAAATCAGAAAGTTATGAAAGTTTGAAAAGTCCCAATTTACTTTCTATGGCAATCCTCAAATTGGCAATGTTGCTTCAAAACGGCAGGTTTGGTAGTACAACTCTCATTATGTTTTGTTCACAAAATTTCATATTTTCCTCATTATCTCTCAAGGTGCAGCTTGTCTCCTTCTTAGTTTAAGATATATCATGGGAAAATGTATTTGACACAACATATGTTGAGTTCACAAAAAGACAAGGAGCATCTTTAGAGATAATGGAAAAAATATGAAATTTTGTGTACAAAACATATGGAGAGTTGTACTACTAAACCTGTCACTTTGAAGCAGCACTGCCAATTTGAGGATCGCCATAGAAAGAGACTTTTCAAACTGTCATAACTTTCTCGTTTCGTAACTGATTTTGATGGAACTTTTTAAAAATTGCTTTTCTCTATCCTCTCTTTTCATTAAAATGGATATTTCCCCAGGGTTTCATTCTCCTTTAAAGACCAAAATTTTCATCAATTGTCTCAGTGATTTTTACCGACAAATTTGCTCCTAGCCAATCAGATGCAAGGATTTCAGTAGCTTATAACTGTTATTGCAACTTGACAGGGCCCAGGGGTATTAAATGGGTACCTGGAATTGCTGGGTTGATAATTATTGCAGGGCCCTCAGAAAAGGGTTGTATTAATAGTGATGAGGCTATTCGACCTGGCTCTACAGAACCACCCCAAAAATGTTGTAGTTAAAGGGGAATGAAAGGCAACAAACATTAGCTGATAATCATGTAGATAATTTGTTTAAAATATCTTCAAATTACTTCTATTTGATTATTTAAGAAGGAGAACAATGTCTCAAAAAGTTGCAGTTTCCTTGCTATACATTATCTCATGGGGGCTGCCATTTTCTTTACAAAGTAATGTCAGAGCAGTGCTATTTGTGAGATACCCACTGATCTGTATACTAGCTATACTAGCTACGATTACACTCATGATCACCTGTGGAATGCATGACACTGGATTTCATCATAAAAGACCATTTTTGTAGTCATATAATTATTCAAATGAAGGGATTTTTATCCTGTCATATAACCTAATTGTGTCAAGATATTTGTTTCAGCTGTTTCATAGGTGAGGCAGTTTCTTTTGTTAAGCAGGATTTGGCATACACAAGTTGTTGCTTGGTCAGAAAAAGGTTGTCAATCATTCAAAGAAGTGATAAAGACCTACATACAACTGCTCAATACAGCATCACCTGTGCGAGAGTTGAGGTACCGAGATGGCTGCCATTTTGCATTGGTGGCTTTGGTTGTACAATAGTTATTTATTATTCAACACCATATCCATAGTGTACAGGTAAATGGACATGTACTACTATGACATCACAGTTTTTCAAAATGGCAGCCCCCATGGGATAATATCTAGCAAGGAATTTACAAAATTTAGAGAGATTGTTCTCCTTACTGAGTAATCAAATAGTATTTTCAAGATATTTTAGACAGGCTGACAACTTTCCACATGATTATCAGCTAATTTTTATTGAGTTTCATTCTCCTTAAGTTCTGTTTCTGAAAGAGTACATTATCTACTTTAAAATGAAATGTATACATGTACATGTAGCTCATCAGGACTGGATCTTCCATACCTGACAAGAAAAAATGCCATGGGGGAAAAAACTGTATGATTTCGGTTATAAGGCTGCAACAACTTCGGGCTACAACCAATAGCAAATTTTACAGGCAGTGCCGAACGGTGCAATTAACCCAAGAATTCGCATTGATTTGACCTCGCTTTTCTGTTGAATGAACACGATGTTTCGGTGAAACCGCTGGGGAAGTGTCGAAGCAAAACTGCTATAACTTTGGCATATGACCATGAATCTGAATGATCTTAATGGTTTTGAAAATGGGAATCAGCAGATTAACTAGTCATTATATTTTTTTTTTCAAAATCGATGGAAAAACGGGGACAAACGTACAAGAGACATTACATTAAAAATACAAAATAAAAGTCCAAAATATGCATTAAAATTACACATTTCTAATCGGAAAACAAAAGAGATATTGGAGTATGTCATTAATCAGATATTAAAGATACTTTGTGTGAAATATCATTTTCTAAATACCATGCATCCGAAAATGTCTGTAAAAAATCAAATACAATGCATTTTCGTACCTTGAATCCGAACGCTGATCTACCGAGTCGCTTTCCGTGGCGATGACGTCATTCTCAATAATACAGTCCCACATTATGCTAATTCTTGATGGGTTTGAAACATAAAACGGCTTTCACGTGATTTCGTGGGGGAAAATGTAATCTTTGGAAGATTTGAATAATCTTCCAAATGCCTCAGAAATTCATAGCAAATATATATTTACGGAAATAAACCTGAAATAAACTAATTATCGACCTCATGGCTTTACCGTTTACCATCGACACAGCACTGACATGTACTTAGTAAACTCTCATGTCGTCTGCTGCAGCAGCTGAACCAGTGCTGCTTGGCTGTGTGTGCCAGGTCAATGAGGTTATCGATCTGGTGTCGAACAGGAGGAAGGGGAGCTTCTACTTTGACACGATGATTCTATTTATAAAATCTACTACTACTTCTACTGCTGCTGCTGCTGCTGCTACGACTTCATTGCTAGTCCACTGATTTTGATCAATCATGAAAATAAAATATGCAGTAGCAGTAGTAAGAGAAATGTTATATTAATAATCGGGGGGGGGGGGTACAATGTACATTTTTCTTTCAAGGGGGGTGGGGCACAGGCTGGATGTGCCCCCCTAAATCCACCACTGATAATAATAGTAAAAGAAATAATTATGAGAATGATAATAATAATTACATGTATTCTGTCATTATTATTATTATTATTATTATTATTATTATTATTATTATTATTATTATTATTATCATAAAGAAGAGGAGGAGGAAGAAGAAGAAGAAGAAGAAGAAGAAGAAGAAGAAGAAGAAGAAGAAGAAGAAGAAGGGGAGGAAGAAGAAAATTAAAAAGAAAACAAGATGATGTCTTTGGCCACTGTTCCTACACAGTTTTCAGTTTGTGAAAATAACCCAATAGATTTTCCATTATATCTCCGAAAGTAAGGCTTCGGCACGGCGAAAATTTCGTCACGAGGTCCGTAAAAGTCTCAAGAATATGTATGTACTTGATAATGAATATTGAGCGAAACGTCAGGATTTGTCTGTAAATAATCTGAGGGTAGTTTTGAAGGACAACAAAACATGAAAGGTTTGATAAAATGAAAAGTAATTCATCATTTTATTTTTTATTTCATGTGCACATTGATATGACTCTTTCAAATCATTCCTGAAATTCTGAGCGAAATCCGCCCATAAACAATGGAGAAACAAGAGGGGGAAATTTTGGTAAAAAGGTGAACTTCTGAACGTGAGTGCTTCGTTGACCGTTACAGATTCAAAACGATTTCGGTCTGAACGGCGAGTTAATTGATCTCCTCCTCTCCGACTGTTTAGTGAGGATGCACATTCAGTGGGTTACTGAAGTATTTCTATAGGCTTCCCTACTACATGTACCTTCCGTGCAAAGTGCTAGAATCAATATAATGGCCACCTATTGAATTTTTCCAGGAGCTAATGAATGGAATAATAGAGCAGGATATGGCCCAAATACCAGCTCAATCTCTCTCTTTGCCTCACCACAGAGAGACTAAACCAGGCACCCTCTTTTGTGTTGTCCTCTAAAGCCCCTTTTCTATGAATATATGTTATTGACTTCAACTTGTAGTGGATCCTGTTTTTAGCAAACAAGGAATATCCATTTTAAAGCTGAGAATCTGTAGTTTCAGGATATGCTAAAACACAAAATATATTTAGATTTTTGTATTCATTTGTGGTTTTGAGCTAGCTGTTTTAAGAAAGAAAGAGAGAAAAAAAAGCACTACTGTATGAAATTTACATTTTTAAAAACTTTTATTCGTCATAAATCCTGTCTCAGTCCTTTCATCATATAGATAGATTGTAATGCACTCAGATGTACATTGTAAGTGTCATATGTTTACCATTGTAATTTCACTTTCATTGATAATTACATTTCTGCGCAGTAAAGAATAAAGAAATTTGAGAATCATTTGAATTTTCATCTTTTCTCAACATTAGAGTTACTGAAATCAGAGAGAGAAGATGCAGCCAAGTTGTACAAGCAGGATCGCCAGGCCCTTCTCGAGACCATAGCATTTGGTCGCCGATGTCAAGGCCCTGCCCAGAGGGCTAAGGACCAGGGCATGGTCACGGAATCCAGGAATTCTCTCTGTAGCGTGGTGTCTGATAAAGAAGTTGCAAACAACTTTTTCAGGTGAATATAGAGGAGCTGTTTCTCTTCTTTTCTATCTTCAGCTTTAGCTTAATACATTGTTCGTAGGCCGTATGCCATAACACAAAACGTTCATACTGTACTTCATGGGCAAGTCCAAGTTATGACCCATACATGTATGTTAACAAGTAGAAAATTTAAGAAACAGGTCACTGAAGGTTTGGGAAAAATACGATAAGAAATGAGAAAGTTATGACTGTTTTAAAGTTGTAATCAATCAATCACAAATTGGCAACTCCTTGACGTATCTCTCATTTTTCATCATTTATTCCAATCAACTTAATACAGGGATCACCCGGTTCCTGTAAGCAACAAAGAGTGACAGCATTTTTCTACTGGGCCCCATTTCATAAAACTTGTTATCAATAACAAGTTACAATAATTGTTATAAGCTACTGATATCCTGAATCTGATTGGCTGAAAGAGAATTTGTCATAGAAATGAGGCAGTTGTTATTGATAACAAGTTTTATGAAACAGGACTCAGGAGCGGTAACCTGGAAATAATCTGTTAGAACCAGAACATAACAGAAAGTAACAATAATATGAAATCCAGTTCAAGCACCATCTCTCCCTATTTTGTCTTGCTCCCCCATTTTCATTTACCCTCTCTCCTCTTCACCAGCCCTCCCCGCGGAACGCCTGAGGAGGCTGTAGCAGAGAGGGCGGTACAGCGGTCCGTCATGGAGTACTCCCACTTCGATTGGTCGAAGAAACCACGCGCTGAGGAACGCAGGATGAACAAGAACTTAGAGGGCAGCAAACAGACTGAGATAATTACCGTGAGATTCAGGTAGCATCTGTGTCATGAAGCACAATATATTGATTACACCTTGAATAAAGATTATTTTCTTTCTTAGTTGAGCCATTTTGCATTCTGTTTGTCTACTATGGCAGCATATTAAGAGGCTACATGAACTATGTCGTGGAAAAGTGATTATTTTCACAACCATTTCATTTAGCAGCCATCAATAATAATAAAATGTTATAGAAATATATGACTTTGCACCAAACAGAGTATTTTCTGTTTCATTTAATTGTGATTTGCAGCCAGTTCAAAACTCATAGGCCTGAATTCAAGAAAGAGGTATATTTTAATCCATGGGTTCAACATACACAAGCTTGTACGCGTTGCCTCATGTCTAGTGAGCAGACAGTAATGCGCTTAGACCACGGCGGAAGTGTAAACCATGATTTAGACCATGATAAACCTCTTCCATGAAATCGGTCCATAAGCTCCAAAGAGAGATTGTGATTGATGTGTCAAATATCTTAGAAAAATTGAATATCATTATTCATTTCTGCTACTGTAGTATCTTGTAAAGATTGATTTAGCCTTTTTGTAATGATGTTAATATTTTCTTGGTCATAACATACTGTTGAAACTCACTGTAAAAAGGACCTTAAAACCACGAAAATAATAATAATAATAATAATAATACTTGGATTTATATAGCGCCTTTTCCATAGGATACAAGGCGCTTGTCAATCAGTCTATTTAACAGTTGTACAAGTAAGTTTTCAGGTGTTTTTTGAAGATGTCTAGTGAAGCACTGTTTCTTAGAAATGATGGGAGATTGTTCCAGAGACGTGGGGCTAGGGACTATGTGCTATATTTAAATGATTCCATCCTTACATTACCATTTCATAAGTGTTTCACAGGGTGTTCAGACACAAAAAATTTATATCAAAACGGTATAGCTATACCGAAACGGTATAGCTATACGATGAATTTTTGTGGATTTATGTGTCTGAACGCTGACTAACGAAACGTTGTATAACAAAACTGGGATCAGACCATTGTTTCGAACTAGAACTCGATAACGAATCACCTTTCCGTGTGTGTCTGAACGTATGCTAACCATAGAACGGTATAACTGGACGGGGCTTAACGTGAGAGCGCGCGAAAGGTGTCCTTACCAGGGGGCGGGGGCTGGCGGCGACCATATTAACATGCGCATCTATACAATGTTTTTCTGATCGGTCGAGATATGTGTCTGAACGGTCCGTAGGCTATACGATGAAAATTTTATACGACGTTTCTTTATCGAGTTTCGGTATAAACGTTTTGTGTCTGAACAGGGGGATAGATGTGCAACTGGTTACGTCTTTGACGGGTGCTCCGACATATGCTCTGGGTTTTATTTCCTCAAAGATATGAGATTAGGGTTAGGGTTGTAATTGGGTTTTTAGGTTAGGGTTAGGTTTAGTTATCTTGTTTGGTCCATGGTTGAAGTTTAGAATTAAAGGAGAATGAAACGCTGGGGAAAAATCAATTTTTGAAGCAACACTGCCAATTTGAGGATCGCCATAGAAAGTTAATTGAGACTTTTCAGACTTTCATTACTTGTTCATTTTGTAACCGATTTTGATGGAACTTTTTAAAAATTGCTTCTCTCTATCCTGTTTTCATTAAAATGGATGTTTCCGCAGGGTTTCATTTTCCTTTAAGTTAGTGTAAAAAAATGATCGTAGAGCAGTTGTCACTTGAGCGTGTGAACCTTTGAAATTCCAGTACCATTACATGTACTGCATTTAACCTATCTCATCTGTTACCTACGTGTATGTGCTGTGGTCAACTGATCAACCGATTCCGTCCTTAACAGACCTCAATATAATAAGAGAGCTTGTAAATATTTTGTGAGAAAATAATTTAAAGGAGATTTTAAACTTGTATATTAATAAAGTATATGTATTCTTGAAAGTGAGATCATGTGTATGTTATAGTCAAATTCATTTCATGGTGTCACTATTTTTTTTTTCCTTTCTTGATTTTATCGCCCCCTCTCTGTCTGTCCATTTCTCTCTCTCTCTCTTTTATGTATTTGTGTGCAGTGGAACCTCGTTATAACAAAGTCCTTGGGACCAAGGAAATCACCTCTTTATATCGAAACCTTGTTATATCAGGGCTGGAAAATAATCAAATACAAAGAAGTGGGACCGGCAAAATCACCTTGTTACAGAGAGAGTTTGTTATAACGGTGTTCTTTATAACGAGCTTCCACTGTACATTGGGTGATTTCAAGTTCGGTGTTGGTGTTGGTGTTGGTGTTGAGAGCGTGCATTGGGCTGCTGATTCTAGCCCCAACACCGAATTCGGGTTTATAAGAATAATACCAATCACGTTATTGATAGCTCAACACCTAGTGAAGTCAATCCCAGCACCAGCTTCATTCCAGGTTCGGTGTTGTGGCTGGTGCTAGTTTTGCCCCAACACCAACACTAGCTTTCAACACCGAACTTGAATTCACCCATTATACATGTGTATGTAGTTTAATCAGGGAAATATAACTAAGATCAAAGCTTTCTCTTTATATCTGTCTTGTTTCATCACTTCTTCTCTTTACATGTATCACCTCCCCTACCTCTTATTCTCTACTTTCCTTTCCCCTTGTCTTTATCCACTTTTAATGCTCCATTGTTATGAACACTCATAAATCACCAATAGAATCCATCATTATATTTCCTCCTTTTTTTTTTTAATATCAAAGCTTGTTTTCTTTACTGTTTTGTTTTATAATTACAAAAACACATAATTCAACTCTGATAATTCATCCAAGGCCTTCATTTTACATACATAGGTACAAACATTTTACAGTCGTTCAATGTACAGTGACAATATACAAAAAGTATAGCAAATCAACATCTGACAAGGAAAAAACAGAGGTACTCCTCACGTTTTATAGAAAATGTACTAAATACAAATAAAATATTTCATATGTAAATTTTGAAAACTCCATGCATATCTACACCACTTCCTTTCTGCTTTCTCTGATGATATAATCCTAGTGATGCATGATCAAATGTAGAATGGTGGTGGGGGGGGGGGGGGGGTAAAAATAAAATTTCTGGACATTGATTCAAGATTCATTAATGTACTGATCACATAAAATTCATTACATGTAAATCATTGATTTGCAGGAATCCAATTTCATTATAGAGTTACAAACAAACCCTAGAAAAAGTGTATTTTCTTACACAAAATGGTCCAAAGATATCCTGTATTTGCAGTACTTCAGAAGGAAAAAATAAGTGAGTTTACACACATCTAATGAATATGAGTTTTGTAAGTTGCATGCAAAAATAAATTCTAAAAGAGAAAACTCTTTATTTAAAGATACAGCACATGAGTTTACATGTCATATAAACACAGCGATAAATCAAAATGGCATGTTGGATGAAAGCTGCCACTGAATGCAAATCCACTAATCAGCTTCCATGTTTCTCATGTAACTCAAAAGATGTGCTTGCTGATTGGCTGATCAAGGGATAGGGTAATTCTGATTGGCTAACATCCGAGGTGATTGCTGTAAAACCAGAAACTTTTAAATCGTTAATGTCTGCCGTTTTCATGGCCGACAACTTCAACAAATTGCAAAAATGCCAGGTTATCAGATCAATATGTGACATTGAAGTTCATGAATCTCAATCAATTGTGAAATTCATGAAAGTTGCATGTCTGGTTTTTCCTGAGGATCACCTCTCGTGACAACATGGCCCTGATCTGTTTCCAGTTATTGCTCTGGATGACATACAAGTCTACATTCATAATACTGCGTTTCTTTCATTTCAGAATATAACATAAATAACCATTATGTCTTTCCACAGGCACTTCATATCAATTTCCCTGTATTATCCTTTTAAGTGCATAATTGAATTAGTAAACAAAGTCTACCAAATACCGTGAATATCCCATTCAATTAAAATGAAGAGTCTTGTCCCATTTTTTAAAGTCTAAACAGTAAACACTACAGCTCATACCACTAGCATGATTTCTGCTGTTACAAAAAAAAAATACTCCATTCTTCCTTCGTCATATTTTTTTTGAATTTTTAATAAAAATGATCATTTTAATCCTGAATATTTTACAGCACTGAATCAATTCCAGAGAGAAAAACCTTGTAATTAATTTTAATGATTTTGAAGAACTAAAAATCCAATTGCCATTCTGATGAAAAATGATTTGTTTTCTAAGTTTTTTTCTTTCTGAAAATTGCAACAAATTTTTTTGAAAGAAAAAATGAAATTTGGTCTCTCTCTCTCTCCTGAGCATTTAAAGGCACTTTCTCTATTTGAATAGATATCCACTACTGTAAGGCCAGAAATGTTGACGTTTTACATGAAACTTTCACTTATGATTGAAGATAAAGTTGAGTTCTGGTCATGAAATTTCATTGTGAAAGAAAGTGTCTTAAAGCATGTGGGATAGGTTGATCATGTCAACATAAGAATTAGTTTATACTATGAGGATTTGGAACCACCAAAATGAAAAGAAATTGACCCAATCTTGCTAAAAAGCACATGCACTGCACACGGAAATGGGTACATGGGTCTGCACGCACAAGTGACATGAATGTTCGGCCCGAACACTTCAGATATTTCCCGTCATATTTCGAATATGAGGGCATTTGAAATGCAATAATTTTCAGGGGCCATTTCTACTATGATGTTCTTCCAAACTCACATAAAAGAATGAGAAAGCTCACAATTTATTTTTTACATGTACCTTTCCCAGAACTCAACCTTCTCTTTACAGAGCTCCAACAAATGAATAATGACAGCCTTCTCAGTGGTATCTACATTTGTGAAAGTTTCATGAATTTCTGGTTGTGCAGAAAGAACTTACCATATACACCCTAAATTAACTCTTCCTAGCCAAACGCTGATATGCTATTTTAATATGATTTCAGTCCATGGTACTAAATAGATCTATTACAAACATAATTCGCACCAACTTGGTTTCATTCATTCATTTACCCACATATTTTCTTGCTCAGCAAAACATACAATGAAACATGTTTGAAACCTGACTAGATACATGTAACTAAACCAATTTAGCAAAAATGTATGTGTGTGTAAAGGGCCCTGGCACTCCTAGAATTGATAAAGCTCTGATGGTTCACCTTGATTGAAAGGTTAGTCACATATCAAAGATAACAATAACTCTAACTATAATATCAGTTACAGATGTAAAAAAAAAAAAGTTATTGTATATTGGTGTTACTCAATGTTGTTTGCTAAAAAGCCTTTAGCACTGTTTTTCTCTGCGTCAATACCTTTTCTACATGTACATAGTCTGATTTTATAGTTGCAGTTACTGGCATCGCTGAGATCTTACTATCACTTCAGCGAATCAAAATAAGCTGCTAATATAAAGCCATTGCATACTAAAGCCAAGTCATTCACTTGATGTAACGATACTACATGTACTAGCTTAATCTGCTGGCAGAGGGCTGGAAAACCGCTATCAATTCAATGCTATAAGCCAATATTTTTGATGTTCACAGGGACAATTTTCGCGATTTGTTGCTATCATGATAATAATCGAAGGCTACGTACGTATTAATTTATCAAAGCACATCTAGCTTCAGCTTATTTTCGTGTGTTGTTAAATTTGCAACCCTGTGCGATTCGAGAAAATATAACAGCTTATGCAGAAAAAGGACCTACTCTAGCAGTAATTGGAACAGCAAATTAGATAAAGTAATCAACTTGCATTGGATAATAACATAGAAAAATACTGGTTTTTGAGTTACATCAACGTAATGTACATAATATTATTGCCACAATATCATCAGCTGAAACACATATGAATTTTCAAAAAGGCATTTTTACTGCACAATAGATCCACATTCATATTAAAGGACAACTATTAGGAGGGTAGGTAATAGGTACACCTGTCATGTAAAACACAAAACTTTCACAAATTGTTAATGACGGCCAATTTTGCAGCAAGAAACTTTCGCGAATTGCAATAATTTTATGTTGTTTCCATTGTGATTTTATCATTTTGCGGCAAGAAACTTTCGCGAATCTCGAACACTCGAAAAAATGTCTGGTTTTACGATATACTGGACATAAGACTAATTGCAAGGGAGATTCACGGGTCATCTTTCAGACGCAAATGTTCCAATAACAAATTTAGATATCGTTGAAATATATAAAAAGAATTGAAATGGTATAACGCTTTGAAAAAGCCAAGTCTTACTGGGGTTAAAGATACATGTATTGTTGTAACAGGAAAGGGAAACTGCAAAACAAATCATTCCACAAAAATAAAAAACCAACCAAAAAATTATTGACAAGCCATAATGATAATTATAGAGCAAATTGCATACATGCCACGACAGTTTTAACAGCATATTGAAAACAGATAAGAAATACAAGCTTTTTCTTCTTCTCAAATTTGAGTTACAAAATCAGCTACAAACAGCTCTGGCGAAGTGAGAATCGTTGTAGTCAAATATATATAAAACAAGAATTCTGTACAAATTTATTCTAGGGTATGATAAATTGATAATATAAAAAAAAACAATCTATATGTACACATCTTGCGTAAAGTACTAAATTTGTACCGTTACAAAAGCAAGAATATTCTAGATCCATACTTTCCAAAATACTTTTAATTAAATCATACTTAAATTTGCAGTCTTGATTCTGAGTTTGAATCGCACCCTAATTAGGATACATAATTGTAACCTTTGACCTCAAGAGAATTACCAGCAGCACACAGCTTGCTAAATAGAGGCTCTATGCAGGGCTCCTTACTAACTTTTTGCACCATAGTGGGTTTGGATTAAATCTTTAAGGTTTGTAAATATGGGGCCCCTGTGTGACTTTTTTCTTTCTTTCGAGGGGGGGTCAAGAGTTGAAATTTGCACCAGACCCTGTAGTATCAAGCCCTGCTCTATGAGTGGTGTCTGTACAACAGTACTATTCTCCCCCCTCCCCCACAGTTCAAATAATTCTATGATGGTGTCCACTGTGAAAGTCAGATACTCTTGAATTTGAGGGCTACCTTATCAAGAAACTAAACCCCCATAGACATCTACCTGGGTGCAGCAGAATGCCACACATTACACAATTCTGGGTATGTATGACGTTGTCCCTTTGAACTCTGACCTCTATCAAAGGATGCTGAAAAGTTCCTGCATAGCCATACAACTCTATAATGTCAAAATAATATACACTGCAGAGTGGCAAGTCAAAGTTCTTTAACAAATTCTTCAGAAAATGTTGCTTTAGACTTAAAGGGCAACTCCAAGGTACTTTAATTCTGTTAACGACCTCATCAAAAGGTTTTTTTTACAATTTTATCAGTAAAGCCGTCTTTTTAACTGATGATTCTTTCAAGTTTATAGCCCCACCAAATCTATACCACTTGCAAGAAAAATCACATTTGCGATGCAAATTTTAATTTCAGAGATTTTTCTTTTCTTGCTACCGAATAGGAAAAGACACGTCTAAATACCTTGGATTCGCCCAACAGTATGACCTGCAACCCTTTCAAAAGAATATGGATCACAGGCTAAAATGTGCTATTTAGTATTCTAGTAAAGCTCTATCTTAAAAAAAAAAAATCTCTCATATAAAACTCTTAGAAACTTCACTGTCGTCCACTTTAAGTCTCTTTGATTGTCACATAAAGGCAGTGACCTGTGGCGCCCTCGTGGGGCTGCAGAATTGTAGTGACGAGGCGGTGTGCGTCTGGGGTGAGTCAAGGAGGAAGGCGGACGAGACGGTATGGGTCGTGTCCTTCAAGGGTGAACTGTCCAGGATAGGACCGCTGAAACTGAAGGCTGTGAAGGGTGATGTCGTCATAGGCACATCTAAACTGCTGATATCGTTAAAGGTGTCCAGTAAGTTGTCCTGATGGTGAAAAAATAGAAGATATAGTAGTTCCAATGACAAGTGTCCTTTCCTAACAGGTGATTTGAGGCAATTCCCTTCAGGATGGATTAAAGAACATTATTTTCTACGGGAAGGATAACTACTGCTTCAGAATAGTGAATGCATTGTATAGAGAAGGCACAGTGCAATTTTTCAAATAATCAGATGTCCTAGTCATACTAAGGATCCCACATTACTTCCACAAGGAACACAAAGATTGAATGCCTGAAAAAAATATATGAATAAATAAATGCTAATAAAAAAAAAAACACAGTCCTGAGCAGAAAGGCTTTCTACAAGTAGATCTGGTAAGCTCAAAAAGCAATTTGGGAAAAAAAATATTCAAAAACAAACATCCCTAAAGTGCTCTTATGATAAAAAAAAAGATCCCCCCCCCCAACTGATACCTTACCTGTAAGCCCAGATCACCATCCAGTTGAGTTAACGTTGGGTCAAGGAGATTAAGACTGGGGTTGAAGAACTGCTCTGCAAAGATATTATTGTGTGTGACCTCATGCTTGGTTTCCGAGGGTGTAACCGTGGTTGTGGTTGCCGTGGAGATGATGCTCTGGAGTGGGGGAGGGACCTTTGCTACGGGCGGCGTTGATTCCCTTGGTGATGATTTGGGAGAGGAGGTGATTCTGGAAAGGGCTTCGATTCTTGAGAATTCCTCTGCAAAATCAAAATTTCAATGGTCATATGGTCAATCACAGTCACACAGCAATTCATTTGCCTGTGAAAGCAACTTGTTCTCAATCTCTTTTTAATTTATTTGTGCACAGATTAAAAAATACAACTTACATGTAGCTGAGGGCAATTTAGAGCTCTTTAAACACTAACAGCCTTTGGTTGAATAAAAATCAAATATAAAAATTGGAATTATTGCCTGAGAGTTGTTCTTACTAGTAGAACAGCAGACCTGCCAACCCTGAAACCCCAAAAATAGGGACAAATGACAAGGCTAGAGACAGATTTTTGCAAAAATAGGGACACAGTGGCAGAAGTGGCTCTTTCTTTACCAAAAATCGGGATTGCACCTGTTGAATAGGAACAGTTGGCAGGTATGGAACAGAGATTGTTGTCCCACATGTGCATGCACATAAAGGTGTACCCCATGTCCTTTTTCATTGCCCCCCAAAAGAAAAAGAGTCCAATTTTTTTTTTTTTTTGCTCCTGTCGTATTGTTTTGTATCTATCCTCTCACCTGGCTTGGCCATACTCCTCTTGATTCCAGAGGGATCTTTCTGAGTCCACTTATAGACCTCTTCTTCCATTTTAGCCTGCTTCTCTGGGTTCATCGCCCACAGACATCCCTTCCTGGCAGAGCCGTTACTATTGTTCACTTGAGGCTTCTCTATCTTAGCAAAGCACTTGTTCAGTGACAGGTTGTGTCTTACAGAGTTCTGTAGGGTAAATAAAGAAATTTACGGCAAAGATTAATAACACGCAGTAACCATGGTAATCATAAACACTCCTCTATCACAGCAAAGTATTTGTTGAATGTCAGGTTTCGAGTTACAGAGTTCAGTGGATGTGAATAAAGGAAATTAATGATAACAAAGATGAATAACAGTTGTAACAGAAAATGAATTTAAGCCTTTAATGGTAGATAACCTGAAGAAGAAGAAGAAAGAAGAAAAAAAAAAAAAAAAAACCAAAACTTGAATGCATAACATCTAGATAATTTCTTTTTGTGATTTCTTGATCCCTGAAATCTCATGAGTTGTAAATTACCAGCAAGAATTTTATGTGTGTACATGTAGTCCAGCACACAGACAGTTGAAGAAAAAAAAGCAAAAAAAAAAACCAAACAAAAACAAAAACAATCCAGGCATAATGGAAAATAGAAACCTGACAAGATATTATCACATGATATGATAAATGAAACCCTTGTAAACCCTGAGCCTTCCAGATAACGATCTTGCCCTGTACATCAACCTCAATTGATTCCCAGGTCTGATGAAACAAGAATCATATTCAATACATTACACCCTCCATTGATAAGTACAGCCAAGAAAACACCTGCTTCTTCCAGCTACCCCATTGGCTGAATGGAAGAGGACAACAGGTCAACAACTGTCAATACAGAATGGGTGAGTGCACTTTCATAATGAGGGTGAATTCCTTCACAGTGTGATTGGAGGGACTGCCAAAAATAAACCCTGCACCTGTTCATCAAAAGCTATTTTGAAATGTACTAGAGGAATGCCCATAAAATCAATACATGCACATGTACATGTAGGCATACAAATTAATGTACATGTAAAATGAAGAAGACGAAATTACAATCACCACTCTCCCTCTGTCACACTTACATACATATACATGTAATGTGGGTATCATTTTTTCTTCTTGAAAGCCCACTTCCCTGGTAAATTACATGTAGGCCACATTATTTTTAGAACCATTGTCACACTTTATCAATATTCCAAAGTCTGATCTTAAAAGTCAAGTGTATAGAAATTGCTCTGCATACATGTACATATATGTACATTGTATGTTACTTGTTAGTGGTTAACGACCCTGTTTTTGTATGAAAATTGTGTCAAGAATAACATGCAGGGTTTTATGAAAATTTAATAAACAAGTACAAAGTACATGTACTGTACATGTACATTACATGAAGTTGCAAAGGGGTTGATAATTTTTAAGCACTCAAAGTAAAGTGGTGAAGGACATTACATGTACATGTAAAACTGGATGTGCACAAATACACAAGTCAACAACATGTATATTCAATATTATCATTGAGGGGACATCCTGAGACATGATTCAACATGTAACAAAAATTGCTGCTTTAAAATAACGGGTTCCTCTTTTTCAGTACATGTACATGTAATTCAAGTGCAATCCAACCTTTGTAAAAGGCTGATTTGCATGGAAACAGAAAAATAAGAGAAAAGAGATGGTGAAAGTTAAAGGAAAAAAAAACTTATGAATGTTTGCAAAATGAGATCACTACATCTATGCGAATTTCAAATTGGCAATTGGGTTTGGGTGAATCGATTGTGACGCATTCTCGCCTTCTCGCTCTCGGTCAACTCTCCCATTTGTCGTACACTAAAATGTCATTAGATTCTGCTTTTCTCCTGAGCGCCTTTTCCTTCGGTCTACGCCCGATAGTCCGCGGGGCCGATAGACCGCGGGTCCGATAGACTGCGGGGCCGATAGACCGCGGTGTCTGAAATGCAACGCATTTTGACTCCAATAATTCATGCATCTTAATCCCGGGGGGGGGGGGGGGGGGGGGGGGGGGGGGGATATCTTCCATTGAAATCCGTACAGCATCCGCGAACCTGAAAACGAGGAAAAAGTGTAGTTTTTCAGGGTCGGGCGCGGATCCGCGTTTAGGGTGTCAAAAACAAAAAATATATAATAATAAAAAAATAAATAATAATACTTGGTTCTTTTATATATTCGTTTTTGTGTTTCAGTTCTTGCCAGTTATGTTTCTTAGAGAAGTTCATTTTGGTCTTATTTTTATATGTATAAAAGACAGTCGGATTTCTATTCGTGTTCTGGCCATGCGTTTTCCATGCGTTTCTCTCTGTATAGGATCTTGGTATTTTGTTAGGGAGCTTCTTAAATTTTCTAGTTGTGATATGCCTTACATTTGATCAAAATCAAATGCTCGTTATATTTTCAAAATGGTAAATAATTGTACGTATATTCGTTGTTGTGTTTCAATTCTTGCCAGTTATGTTTCTTTGAGAAGTTAATTTTTGTCTTATTTTTATATGTACCGTATTGTAACAGACAGTCGGATTTCTATTCATGTTCCGACCATGCGTTTTCATCCTCATTATTGAGCATTTTCTTTCGTTGTTTTTTTAATCAAGAAGAACAAATACATAACGCAATCCCTAATCTTTTCTTTTCAATAATTTTCAAAACAAAATGAGCTGTGTCCAAAGCAAATCAATATTTGGAACTTATTCAATTCATAATATTAATCAGTCTTCAAAATCAATCGTCAGTTATACCATTTTCTCGTTTCTCTTCTGATATTCATTCAGTTTAACGCTGCTTAGTTTGAATTCTTTATATGAATTAGTGATAGTTGTGTATTTGTTATGAGATGGGTTTGATGAAGGCAATAAGTACTGTTTATATGAAAAAGTTGATTTTCAAAGATGTTATTTAATAAAACTTTTGAGTTTCAATGAAGTTTCAAATTGCACGTCCTGTTTATTAGCGTTAGTTTCTTTTATTTCAAATAAAAACACAGACTTGAAGTCACTTATTGCATAATCCATTGAACATCAAAAAGTTAATGAGTGCATCCAGGAGGGGGGGGGGGGGGGGGGGTGACGATCCACATCCTATTTCTCTTTAAAAAAAAATTTTTTAAAGTTGTGCTGTTAGTGCTTTCGATGGCAAGAGGTGTATAGTGATTTGAGCGAATGTGCGGAATTACTGGTGACTGGCGTGTACATTGAGACGCCGCGGTCTATCGGCCCCGCGGTCTATCGGTCCCGCGGTCTATAGGCCCCGCGGTCTATCAGCCCCGCGGACTATCGGGATTCCCCCTTTCCTTCAGGGAGCGAATGGGAAATTTGACTGCCATCACATCTCACTGACCTTACCGATTCGGCCAATTTGACATTTCCATGTATAGTGATTACAATTTTATTTTTTTTTTAATCACACCTTTCTTATTGTTTGTCTGATTTCGTTCAAACTTTCACCAATCTGCTTCTCTGATTTTTTTTCTGCTTTCATACAAATCAAATTATTACAAGGTTGGATAGCCTGAGATGTAGACCTACATGTACATGTGACTAACAAATATAAGGGGCTCATCAGTCATTACATAAATAATGCAAATATTGTTCAACCATATCACAACAATAAAATGACTATAGTGATCATACATGCACGTGTTATAAATGTATATATGCCATTATGTTGTTATCACTGATAGTGATAAATGTGATCCGGATTCATTAACTGTCTTACATTAAATATTTTTTAACCCCCCCCCCCCCTCCAATAAAAAGATTGACTCAGGCAGTCTACTGTGTTTGTATAGTAATGTGATTCATCATTCATGAACTTTGTATATAGGGCTACATGTATAGAAACAGGTGAAAAATGAGGTCATCAAGGGGTGGGGCCATCTGTTGAATAAGAGAGGGGTATATTGATAAAATTCAACAAGGCAGTCACCCTAGACATGTATGACATATAAAGTGTGTTGTTGGGTGTGGCAGGGAGAGCTCTATAAACAGACAAGCAACAAACTGTCATTACTGTTGGTGCATCACCAAGACAAATTAAGAGTATGAAAGAAGAGACATTGAGCAATGTTAAAAGATCATGTATGATGCTTCAAAATGTACTCAGACTAAAGAAATTACAACTACATGTACACAGTGTGAAAATTAAAATTTCTTTCACGAGGGCTACTCCGAAGTCCACCTATTGTGTTCAGAGATTTTAATGCACTACGACCCACATGTGGGCAGAAATATTACACGACGGTGGCTCTTTTTTCATTAACGATGGCCTTTTCAAGAGTTTCGGGGGCTAATCGCCCTTAGCCCCCAATTATTTTTTTCACTGGGGGGGGGGGGGGGGATGATGTAAAAGAATGTGAAATACCTTCCATCCATCTGGTGCTGTCTTGAAGTAAGGAAAGTTCTCACTGTAAAGAAGATAAGAGAAAGAAAAATTGTAAAGTTTTAAATAGGTAGTAAAAACAAATTTATAATAAACAGGAGTAAATGTAGGTATGTACAGCACTGTTTTTATTCTAAAAAAAACATTTGGTGCATATTGAACTCCAGTACAAATTTATGTAAACCGTAGCGAACTGAAGCATTGCAACTAAAAGTTTTACTAAGTACTGCATGGCAACAACAAAAAATATAAAAACTGTGATCCACACTAGTAATCCACTATAAGCTTTAGAACTTCTGTACTAAAAATAAATATCAAGATTTAAAAGAGAAATACAAAATGTAAGTTCAATGAGTTAGTCAGAGAGTGTTTGGAAGTTACACAGGTTATTTCATTATTGAATTAATGGCTTTTTTAATGCAATCAGAAAATTACATTGTTTCATACTAGTTCATGTCAGGCCAGGTCTGTTTAAAGCCAGCTCTTTATCAAAAACTTGACACAAACAGGGGCCCAGTGCCCATGCCATGGGCCCCAAATTTCAAACTCTGCCCTCCCGTCTCAAAAAAGTAAAATTCCAACAATGGGCTACTACATGTAAGAAAAGTGTAAGCTTACATTGCATACTGTAAATTTAAAAATATGTCCACACTGAAGTAACAATTAACTACATTTGTCCCTATTAATTTTCATTTTTAGAGAAACCAAAAATTCCTTAAATATTGCACATTTTGAACAACCGAGACAATTATCAATTTTCTTATTCATGTAAGTCTTTACATTTAGAGTTACCCTGGTACATTCAAGCTCACCAAGGATTAGAAAACAAGACTGAGAATTGTTTTTATTTCTTCTACATGTATTCATTGCTCAAGTCTTGAGCCACATGTTGAGAACCTATGAATAATAACTAGTCACCAGACACCTCCTTGGCTCTCGCCCAATCCAAACTACTATTGTTTTGATGCACACT